>MIQA02023339.1:0-41787 GCA_001887855.2 Sclerospora graminicola
ATCGTTCCACGGTTCCGTCGGCTTTACGCTTGGTTTTGTAAACCCATTTTGTCGGTAGTGGTCTTTTGTGTGCGTCTCTCTTGATAATCTTCCAAGTTCCCAGGTCTTCTAAAGCTGTAATTTCAGCTTTTTCCGCCAGACTCCACTTTTCTGCTTGACTGCCTTGGTGCGCTTCCTTGTAGTTGGTGGGGTCAGGCTCCGAATTTGTCTCTCCATCATTCGTAATAATCGTATCACACACCGCGAACGCAAATAGTAAATTTTCTTCATCTTTACTTCCCGTTTTTTGTTCTCCTTCTTTGAAACTTTGCTTCTTTGTGTACGACCTTGACTTCTTCGCCATTTGAGCCATAGCTTTGGATGTTTTCTTCACTTTACGGCCCGATTTTCTTGGTGCTGTCGCCGTATCAGTTTCGTTTCTTTGTTCACTCGTACCGTCGTCACTCGCATCCGGGGAGCGTTCCATAACTTGTTCCCTTTGATTTTCCTCGCTTTCGTATTCAGGAGGTTCATCTGCACTCGCTCCTTCGAGCGCACGTATGATTTTTCTATTCGCTTCGTCCGAAAGCGTCTCGATATTGCTGACGTGACGTGTTGTAGTTACTACTCGATCTTTCATGAGAAGAACCTTGTAGCCCTTGGTTTCGTCATTTTTACCCAGGATTAACGCTCTTTCAGCGCGTTTTCCAAGTGATTTTCTCTTGGCGTCACGCCAAACCATGCACGGCGAGCCAAAAACTACGATATCCGTCACGTTTGTCTTTTTCTTCGTTAAAACCTCAATCGGGGATGCACGTCTCGGGTTCGATCTTGTCGGACTTCTGTTCAAAATGTAGCTGGCGTATTCCGCCGCTTCAGACCAGTACATATGCGAAACACCCGATCCAAATATCATGCACCGGACCATATTAAATATAGTCCGGTTCATTCGTTCTGCTTTGCCGTTGGAAGCTGGAGTTCCAGCTTCCGTAATTTGTCTTCTGACACCCGTTCTCTTGCAGAAGAGGTCTACATTGCGATACTCACCGCCTCCATCAGTTCGCAAAACGTGAACGCGGCAATTGAACTCACGTTCAAACCAAATAACGAAATGTTCAAACATCTTTGCTGCCTGGTCTTTCGTTTTTGCAGCAAAAACACGTACGTAACTGGAGAAATGATCGATAAATACCACGAGATACCTGTTTCCACGCCTATCTCTTGGCGTGATAGGCCCCTTCAAGTCACTGCATATAACGCCACCAATACGGTCTATTGGCGCGTTTCGACCCGAATCTTTTTGCGGTTGTTTTGTTCTTGTGGTCTTCCCTTCCGCACACGTGAGGCAATTTGCCCTGCGGTGATCTGTAAGTCTAATTCCAGATGCAGGTTCTTTCGCCAATCTTTCAATGGTATCATAGGCTAAATGACCTAGCCTCACGTGAAATTGGTGCAGGGTTCCTTCTTGGTAGTCGTCATCCAAGTTTTGCGACACCACACTCATTACCATGTCTGAAAATACTTGTGCTGTGTCTGGTTCCTTTGCAGTACGTAAATTTGCAGTGAAAACATATCCAGAACCATTGACTTCGAACATAATCTCGTTCTTGCACATGAGATACATGTTTTCTCCGTTGTCTGTCAATACGCATCCCTTCTTTCGGAGACATCCGAGTGAAATCAAATTCTTTGTAAGTTTTGGCGCAAAATACACCTCCGTGAGCGTTATGGTAGAAAAATCACTCTTTAGTGTCACACTTCCGACTTTTGTAACTTCCAATGTTCCTCCATCCGGAAGCGTCATATTTTCTCCTTCGACGCAGTTCCGTACGTTGTCCAATGCCTCTGCATTCGACACTAAATGTCTACTAGCGCCGCTGTCGACAATCCAGATTTCTTCGTTTGACATAATGTCGCATCTTGTTGCTTCATGGTTCGTATCATCGTTTAAAATGGTCGACAATACGAAACGTTTTTCATTGTTTCCATCATTTTGGCGTCTTCCATTTCGTTCGAAACGTTTATTTTGCGGTCTTTTTCCACTCTGTCGACAGTGTCTTTGTATATGACCTTCCATACCGCAGTTGAAACACGTTCGCTTTCCTTTTTGTTCTTCGACAGAGTTCACCGTATTTTTGCCGAATACTTTATTCTTGTGGGCGTCTTCATCGAGTTCTTGTGCCCAGGCGACAAGTTCTTGAGCGTGCATCAAAAAATCTTGCCGTTTCGGATCATAGCGTATCATCAACGCTAATCTCAATTGTGGGGCTGCATGCTTCACAATATTTTCGACTATCAATTGCTCATGCGAGCCGCTCTCTTTAGCCAAAAATACCAGATATAAAAAATGTTGCGTCCACGTCCTGTGCGGGTCTTTTTTAGCCGCAAACATCAGTGCTGCTTGGTGGCGTGTAATGTTGACCTTGAAAGCGTTTAACATCTGGTCCAGGACGAAATAAAGCTGTGGTGACATTTGCCACCATGTTGCTATATTCGCCTGGAAATCATTTGCCGCCACACCCTCCAGATGTTCGCCTAGCTTGTTTACTTTGAGTCTTTCAGTCCATGTAAAGCCAGACGACAACTCGGCAATCTCCACAGCTTCTATGAAGAGATATGCCCACTGTTTGAAACCCGCTCCAAGTCCAGGGTACACTTCCACTCCCGAAAAATTTTGAATCATCAACCTTGGTATTTTCATGCCCCCAGGCGGGCCAAAATTTTGGGGAACGTAACATCCAGGTGGTACATTACCACCTGCAGCTCTTTGCGGCGCTACTCCAGCCGCCTGACCTTGGTGTACATTAGGTGCACCGGCACGTGCTGCACCACCTCTTTCTATTCCATCTTCGGCACTGAGGTCATTGATGGTCATTCGTTGTCCAAACGGCCCATAATTCTTAACCGTTTCCCTGAACACACTTCTTTCTTCTGCCATGGGCGAGTCCTTTTTCGATCCCGGCGATGTGCTGGGGGCAGAAGGCGTCGAACGCTCGTCTTCCATTATCTCTACGCGTTCTTCAAGTTTTTTGACGTACTCCAATAGCGCTGCCACATTGGCCACCGGCGCTACTCCTTTGTCTTCCTCCATGTAGAGACAGAGAACGTAAACTCCACGAAAACTGAACGAAAAAACGTGAACTCCACGAAAAAGAAACCGAGAGCGTGAATTTCACGAAAAGAAAGCCGAGAAACTGAATTCCACGAAAAAGAAATCGAGAACGTGAATTCCACGAAAATGAACTTAAAAACTGAAACCGCAATACTCCAAAATACGTGAATTCACAGCGTTGTTCTTCAACAATGAAGACTTAGTGAAAATTGACCCTTTCGAATGAGGACTTTTCAAATAATTCTTGGTGTTAACCAAAAATCAGGAAGTTCAGACTTGTAGTTTTAAAATGACCTTAGCCCCGTGAACTTTGGGCTCATAACCTGTAGGAAAAGCTCACTGCTACTTGTACCCGCCAGTAACCGGTAAGTGTATACTGGGGGCGTATGCGTATGCGAGGTATACTGGTCTATTAGTACCAGTATACCGAGGAGTGCTTAGGTCGAAAAGTTGCCTGCGTTCTTTAGCGTAAATTGAAAAGTGTATTATGTAATGTTAAAAAATCCTAACATAAATTTTTTTAACTTGAAATCTGTATATAAAGGAAACCACTGTAATTTCGCCCAATGAATTTCGACTGTGTCTTTTCATCGCAAAGTACACCCAAATTCAACAGTAGAAGTATAGCAGTTGTTTATAGATCATCTCCAAAGGCGTCGCCTTTCCATCTCGTCGAGTAAGAGATATATGTCAGCGTAGTTGACGCCAGCAAGTTCGTCCAACCTTGTATACCAGTCAAGTGTATAGTAGTATACTAACGCTGACTTTGCTGTATATCAGTCGTTGAGGTGATAGCGTAGTCCGAAGTGAACGAAAACAGTGACTATAGTAATATAAAAGATATAAGAAAGTGTTTATCTTCCTAAGCAATGTAAACATACATGCGAAGTGTTGTCAGTGGTTTCAACTATCATGGGACCATGCCGAGCGGTTAAGGCGATAGACTCGAAATCTGGGTTCGAGGTCGATTTTATTTGGGAGCGTTTTGTCTTTATCCGAGACAGCTTGGCCGAGCGGTTAAGACGATAGACTCAAAATCTATTGGGGTAACCCGCCTGAGTTCAAGTCTCACAGCTGTCGATCCCTTTCGACTTGCGTAGCCAGCCCTCATGTTAGACTTTAGTCGTCACAAAGTGACAGGGACTCATTTGTGGTTGCTCATTGTCTGGCTTGCGACAACGAAGGGTCCCCAAATTTTCGTAGCTTCATCTGTTTCTCAGCGACAAATAGTTTTTGGCGGCGCCAAGATGAGCAGTAGCTGTCGATACCGACCTCGGTTGGTGCAGTGGTTAAGGCCCTGCCCCCGGGACCGGAAGATTGCGGGTTCGAGACCCACCGTGGACGAAAATCCAAAGACGGACAGAATCGGGGTCCAAAGGTTTAATGAAATGAGGCCTTTATAGCACCTTTTACAGCACCGCGCTTGACACGGCTTACACCACCCTATATAGGGTCAGGTTCTCTAAATAGCATCTCTTTAACCATGCCGATATAGTCCAAAATAGAATAATAGTAAAAATAGTGCAGTACTGAAAAACCGAGGCCGTTTCGGACCGATAAAGAGCTCGTTCTGCTTTCAGAAATTCGGAAATTACCAAAATAACTTTGTATTTCCTCAAAATCAAATTTCACAGTAATATTCAAACACTCCTTCTTGAAAGGAATTTCGCGAGTATTCACTCCAGACCGAAAGCCGCTCGCAATTCGTTTAATCGGGCAAGCCAATACTTTAGTTAGCATGCCTGCCAGCATATCTTTAGATGGCATGTAGCTAGTGTTTATTTCTCCATTCTTGGTTTTCAAAATAATAAACTTGAGTCGAATATCCACGTGTTTCAATTTTGAGCTCCCTTCATTTCCTTGCAATGTCTTGATAGCCGCCTAGTTATCCATCAGCAAGCACATAGGACACTCATCCGAAAGTCCTATTTCTTGCAGCAGTTCACGAAAACCGATCATTTCCACTTGGATTTTCGAACCTGTATAGAATTTAGACTCCATTGTAGACACTTTGTTTTTTGCATATCCAATTGATAACCATTCTATCCAGTGTTATAACACCACTCGTTGTTGACTTTCGATCGTCTTTAGATCCCGCAAAGTCGGAATCGCTACATCCCTTGAATTCCGTCGACGTTTTACTTGACCTTGATCCTCCCATATGTAACTTCATATGTATCGTGCCTTTCAGGATTTTTGCTATTCGTTCCGCGAGATTCCAATCCACCACCCTTGGTGCGTGAGTCCTGCGTGTTGTCTTATGCACTGCGAATGCAGTGTCTGGCCTCGTGCATCGTGCGATCCAAAGCAGGCCCCCAACAAGTGATTGAAAGCGTTCTAAAGAAAATTCTCCAGATTTCAGCAATATTTCTTCGTTGTTTAGGTTCAGCTCCTCGTATTCCATGCCTATCGGTAACTTCAGAGAGTTCGTTTCTCGTAGGTCAAAATCCTCCAACAGACTTTCGATCATGATTTCATGATCTAGCGTGTACCCTTTCGTAGCATCATACGCTACCCGCAAACCGAGAAATTTTGAAATTTTTATAAATTTTGCATATCCACGAAAAACGGATCAACCAGTGTTTCTTTCGTGTCTGTATCCGGCAAATCGTCAACTTACACACCCACCATGGCTATGTCGTCCTTCAGTTTCTTGACGTAAAGGTACATGTCCGTGATGCATTGATTAAAATTAAAATCCATCCAATTTTCGTGAAGCAGCTTATTCCACAGTCTTCCGGCTTGATTTAAGTCGTAAAGCGTTTTCTTGAGATTCAGAACTTTGTCTTCTAGCTCCTTGCTTCGTGTTGCTCCTTCTATTAAGTCGAATCCTTGATGTAAATTGAGAAAATTCCGTGCTCATGTTCGGATGATTTAACATATGCATTAGGTATGTCCCAGTGTTTTGCAGGGACATCCTATTTGAAAGCAATTGCCAGGATAGTCTAGACCGTTCCCATTTCGATAACTGCGGCAAAGGTTAGCGTATAGTCGATGCCAAACCTTTGTTCATTTCCGCAAGTGACGAGTCTTGCCTTGTGTCTCTCGATGTTTCCGTTTTCATCAAGTTTCGTCCTGAATACCCATTCTGTGCGTAGGGGTTTGCAATCTTTCGGTTTCGCAACGATAGTCCACACTTCATTCTTCTCCAAAGCTTCGGTTTCGTTCTTAATTGACGTAATCCCCTTGTCACGATTCGGACTTGTCTTGGCTTGCGATAAGTTTTTTGGGTCAACTTCGGTAACTAAGTTTACCGAACATAAATCTTCAGAAAAATTACTTGGCCCTCGGGCGTTTTCTTTTGTTCTTGACTTGATCACTCGGTTTCGCGTCTTGTTTCTTTGCGTATCCTCGAGTGCCGTGCCTTTCACGTTGCTAATCTTTCTTATTTTGTTTTTTTTGGAGATTTCTTTCGTTTTTAGCGATTTTTCGCCTTCTTCTTCGCTCGGAACTCCTTCTAAAGCTTCCTTGCCAGGCCTTGCTTGATCTTTATTCTGGGCTTGATCGAGCGTCTCGATGTTCCGGATGTGCAGCGTTACCTCTACCTTTCGATATGATGTCAATAAAACCTTGTATCCTTTTACTTCCTCAATTTTTCAAGCAATTATCCCTTCTTGCGCCCTGTGTGCGAGTGAATTTTTACCAGGGTTGCAATACACCGTGCATGGCGATCCGAATGCCACTATTTTGCCAAAGCTTGGGATTTTTCCGGTCACTAATTCGATCGGTGATGCTCGTTTTTCGTTTGCACTTGTCGGGCTGCGATTTATCATATACGCGGCATACTGAGCGGCATCTCCCCAGAATGCCAAGCTAAGTCCGCATGAGAATAGCACGCACCAAGCCATATTCATAATGCTTTGATGCATGCTTTCAACCTTTCCATTACTTGATTGATTGTTGGCCTCGCTAATTCGTCTTGAAATTCCGGTGTTCCGGCAAAAACCTTCTAATATTTATATTCTGCTCCGCCGTTTGTGCGCAGAACGTGAATCTTGCAGATGAACTGTATTTCGAAGAAAGCTAAGAATTGTTCAATTTTTTCGCTGCTACGTCCTCGGTTTTTGCCAAGAATACGCGAACATAGCTTGACTTAAAATCCACGAAATTAATCATATATCGATTTCCGAATCTATCTTTTGGCGTGATAAGTCTTTTTAAGTCCAAGCAAACAAAGCCGCCTATACGATCGGTCGGCGCGTTTTGACCACTGCCCCTTTTTGATCGTGCGTTTTTTGTTTGCTTGCCTTGATCACATGTCAGACAATTCAATGTTTTGTATCGGTGAGTGAAATTCCACATTTCGGATTTTTTGCCTTTTTTTCAATAGCGTCGTAGCCGATGTGCCCAAGTCTAGCGTGAAAATGCATGAGTGATCCGGTCTGAACGTCTCATCCTTCATGAATTTCTTTATCACTTACCTCGAGAATGATGAACGCCGTGTGGGTCTTGACTTCAACTTGTTTATCGGCTTTTACTTTTACCGATAAGACTTTATTTGCATGTCAATGTCAAAAATCGGTTTTCCATTCTTGCAGACACGTTTCCCGCGTACGTAGCTTATTTTACACCCTTTCTCTTCTAGCAGGCCGTAGGATATGATAGTTCGTGCAAGCTTATCCACAAAAAAGACATCTTCGATCCGAATGATTCGGATATGTCCTTGTATTTTTATTTCTAGCTGCACCCAACCCTTTTTAGTGACCTTCCGTGTTTGTCTATCGGCTTGAAAACACGTTCCGTTAATATCCACTGCATCGCGCAGGTAAGTCACGTCGTTCACTAGGTGAATGCTAGCACCGCTGCCCAAACTCCAACTGTGATTGTTCGTAATTTCCAGACGTTTTGATATTGTAAGAGTGAAATCAACTTTCTTGCTTGAAACACTCTTTTTAGGTCACCTTCCTTTTGGATGGCCGGATCCCCCACACTCATTGCACTTCTTTGCCTTCGGCTTGTTTTCAATGTACTTTATTGACTCGCTTCCAACTTGTTTGTTCGTTTTGGAATGTCCTTCTACCGCTGATGCGAACTGGCATAACTTTTCAGCATGGCGCAAAACGTATGTCCTGGTATGATTATATTTGACCATTAAAATGATTTTCAGGTCGGGCGACGCGTAATGAACAACATTTTCAAGCACCAGTCCTTCCCTGCCGCCTATATCCTCAATTATAGCCTCTAGGTATAAATAGGGCTCATTTCAGGTTCGCTTTGAGTGTTGTTTAGCCGTAAATAATTTCACCGATCGCGCTGGGGTGATAGTCGTGTGAAATGCGCTCATCATTTTATTTATCACGTGAATCAAGGCATTCGACTCATTCAACCATGTGTCTACTTGCTTGTTAAACAATCGTTCGGCAGTCCTGCTGAGATAATGCCCTAGAAAACCAACCTTGATTTCCTCGCTCCAAAGATATCCGCAAGCCGATTCGGCTATTGCAACTTGTCGGATAAAACGCGTACCTCATTCCTTGGAACCAGTTCCCAGTCCACGATACACTTCTTTTCCGTCGAAAAACCTTATCGACAGCTTGCAATCTTTAGCGGAAGGCGTCTAAAACATTTGCGGTGGTGCTGAGTTAAAAGTTTGTGGTGGAGGCTTTATATCATCATATTTCTGAAATGATCTTAGCCGAATGGTTTACGTTCCGGGGTGCTGGAGAAGGATGTCATGTGCATTTTTCTTCCTAGCTTCATCGAATTATCAAATCCAAAGTCATCCATGTTGTGGTTTGTGGATTCTAATCGATCCAAACATTCCGTGATTTTCCGAAACATTTCGAGTATTTCAGCTCCTTCAGCACCGAAACCTGTTTTCGTGCCCTCTTCGCAACCGCCACCGGTTGCAGCATCTTTACCTTTTGGGCTCATAACCTGTTCAAAGGTTTTGCCTTCCTTCTCGTCGACTTAGAGATGTAGTTGACGCCAGCAAGTTCGTCCAACCTTGTATACCAGTCAAGTGTATAGTAGTATACTAACACTGACTTTGCTGTATATCAGTTGAGGTGATAGCGTAGTCCAACGTGAACGAAAAACAGTGGCTTTAGTAATATAAAGCATATTAGAAAGTGTTTATCTTCCTAAGCAATGTAAACATACATGCGAGGTGTTGTCAGTGGTTTCAACTATCATGGGACCGTACCATAACTTCCCTGTAACCATGTCGAAAAACTCCAAAATAGAATAATAGAAAAAAGGACAATACTGAAAACCGAGGCCGTTTCGGACCGAAAAAGAGTCCGTTTCGGGTCAACCTAAATTTACTTTCAGCAATTCCGAAATTACCGAAATAACTTTGTATTTCCTCAAAGTCAAATTTCACAGTAATACACCAACAGATCATCTTGACGCACTGCAAGCATGGAAAAGCCAGAGGTCACCGTGGCGGAGATGTGGGAGGCATGCGCTGTTTGAATGAAGAAGAGGGACGTTTTTGCTTGCTAACCGGTGGAATACAAGATAAAGCAATGGAGATATGAAAGGTGAAGTTTTAGTATGAAAAAAGCAAACCGTTTATGAAAGCAGACAAGCGTCGACTTTATTTGCTGTATATTTTTGGCTCAAAAAATTCTCTCTTTATCAGCGCTAAGATAGAGCTGATTCATCCACCCTCCAGACCTCCCACGGACAGATTATCAGGTACTGGTATAAACTTGATGGTGTAAAGAAAGATAAACACACAATCGGTGAGATAAGCATCTTCATTTTTGTATTGAGGTAGTTGCTGTCATCCTCGGCCGATGTGCGGCACATTCAACAGCACAGTGCTAGCTTACCCGCTTCATCTACCGCACGATCGTTGTGTTTCTCCTTTGCGTATATTTATTTCGAAAATAACAATTGTGAAGGTGCACTTTAAAGCTGAAAGACTATTTATGCATGGTATTATGCGCTATACAAGGTAAAGTAAATGCTACATCATTAGTCGAAGGTGACCGACGTGCTCATTTTGACTCGCATAATGTACCATATATGGGGTACAAATAGGAAATTATCGTTACATGATCGGATCCAAGATAACCTTAGTGCAATAGACCAGTCGGAGGGGCCGACTCTCAGGAGTGATAACGCGACCGATCGGACTCTCCTTGCCAATGACACAGGTCAGAATGCGCCGACCAGCTTGGACAATCGATTTATTGTGGCCGCTGGGTTGCGTTACGGCTAAACGTTGGTGCTTTGGTCAACACGAGCTGGTTCGACCGGTAGGTCGCCTCGGTTGATCGATCAACCTCGCCGATCGGGTAATTTTTAGAAATTATGGGATAGCTACGAACGTCGATCGGTAGATGTTGAGGCTGAACGAAATCGATGATTGTTGGGTTACGTGTTATTATGGCTAGAGGGACAGACCGGGTCGGCCGATCGGCTGTGTGATGGACGACCAAATATTCTGACCAGCTGACTAGAATGGAAGGACCGATGTGGCCGAAAATGAATTGACCAACCGGACAAGGATGAGTCGACAAAGAAGGATCATGAAGATAGCAAAGGTGGTCGGGTTATTGTGAAGGTCGATCGAAGATAGTATCGTCCACTTATGTGTGGTGTAGTCGCTCTCGGAAATTATTTCTGAAGTTCGAACACCCACGGGGGGGGGCAGTAGACTGACTGTCGGAGTGGGTACTCTTTCCTACTCGAAAATCAAGCACTTTTCTTAATCCGGCGTCCGATCTCTCAGAAATGCAGACTTTGTCTTGCTTAACCATCCCCTGGTCTGGTCCTACTTCAGCTCGGACGTCGTCGACATCCTGACCCTGGTTATCGCCCCTGGGTTCGGATCGAAAGCTTGGACGGATATCATATTGGTCCAGGGAAACATTCCTATATCCAGGTCATCCGGGTCATAGTCGTACTTGGTTGACCTGGCTGACTGCATATCGATGTCACAAAGTGACGGTCTTCTATTAAGGGATCGTCCGGTTTGACGACCTGCACGGCGGCCGGGCGGGTCTTCAGCCTGGGACACACTCTTTTGACTGAACTGATCTTCATCCACCATATCTAAGGTACAATGCTGATTCAGGTCTTGGTCCAGGTCAGCATCAAGCTGGCTGGACCGGTCACTTCCACCACCTTACTGGGATTATCCATCTCTTTAGATCTTACCTTGTCTACTCGTCAGCACTGGTGGTTACGCTCTTTTGGTGGACTCCTGGACGAAAATCTAAGATGCCTGGGTAAGTCAGCGGGACGAGGGTTAGAACTATCGTTGCTCCTGGGCGGAAATCTTCACCAGGAGCGGACTGGCGTTAGATTTGGTTTCAGTATACCACAAATGCTGGACCGAGTTTACTCAGTCGGCCAGCCCAACGAAAGACAATAAGGGAGTTACTCCAACCTTATATGTAGACGTAAGCTCGAAACAATAATCCACAACCTTCCACAGTAAGCCAAAACTTCGCCTTCCTAAACTGTAACATTCACAATCGCCCGTGTTTGTAACACGGGCGATTGTGAATGAGTATACTGTTTCCAAATGACTCCCGGTCAGGGGACTTCCGGTGGGTTTCTTGAAACCTTCCCCAAGCAAACCAATGTCATTTAGAGGGGGCCTTGTTATTCCTCTGCCGTTAACCAATAGCGAATTGTATACTGATTTTAGCCCTAAATCCAATATAAACCTATGGTGTACCTCACACAAAATATAGCAGCCGCCCTGGCTGGTTGCCCGTGTATTTATACCCAAAATATAGCTGCCGATTAGGCCGGTTGCTCGATCGACCTGGCTGGATGCTTGTGTACCTCACACCGAATACGGTAGTTTGCTAATTGTCTTCAACCTCTTCCTCCTGGCTACCCGATTGGCTAACGATGCCTCACCCGGCTACTACAGGGATCTAACATCCCTGGAGCCTCATACGTCTATTAACTGCCTGCATTTACCATCGGCCACCTTTATAGAATAGCTCGATCCCGCTGGTCAGTTCCGGGCAGCACGGCTGACCTGACTCAGCCCGACTACAACTTGGCTTCCACATTCCCTGTCTTCCTTGCACATTCATGTGCCGGTTTGGGACCACCAAGTTCCTCCGTTCACCGTTCGCAGCCATCGTCCCGACTTAGTAGCTAAATCCGGGCAGCTAATTCGGCTCACCATTTTAACCAATCAAATTAGTAGAATTATCCTTCATCTGTCAGTGAATCAATACTGGAGTTACTTCACCACCGCCGCCCTGGATCTCACTAGTCTTTTTTTCTTGCCCCACTCTCTAAAGATATGTCAGACTTTCACGACCGTATGCAGGGCAAATGTCGGCCGGCCCAATCAGAGCCAGCCAGACAACCAGTTGGTTGCTTAAGCTCTCGATTCCAAGGTTCCGGGCGCAAGCCAGGGAAGCTGGAGGTTGGTGACTGAGGAGCCAAATTGTTGCCCTAACTGTTAAGATGGCCAACCTAGAAAAGGTGAAGACCGAACTGACGTTGGCTGCTGATCAGGCAAATCGGCGCCCGGATGAGGCTGGTGCTTGGGAGCCGCTTGCCGCTCTAGGTTCTCAGGGTCGGGTCATCCAGTTGCAGAACGAGGTAGCTGACCTAACACGCGAGCGGAACCGGTACAAATTTCTATCCGAATCCATCGACTCCCAACGCATCATACATCAGAAGACCGTCTACATCTCGGTGTTCAGCGTAAGTTCCTCTATTCTCGTCTCGGTTTGGATCCTCAGCCGCTTTATCATTATGCCTCGTATAGGAAGCCACATTTTATATCTCCGGACCTTGATGCTTGAGACTTCGCATGCCTCTCGGGAAATAGCCAAGTGTTACCAACGATACCTCCACATCTCTCAGCAACTGGAAATATCACAGGTGGACTTGGGTCCGCTGAAGTGATTTAGAACCCGCCGCGAAAACTGGAAAGGCGCCAGAAACATCTACAGAGGATGACCTCCAGGCAGCCCGGCCTTCGGCCCCAGATCCATCAATACCAGGAATTGTATGATAAAGTCCAGAAAAGCGTGGTTCATTCCAGGAAGTGGTATTCGATCTCCTGGACCAACAAACAGACGCCTTGTCTGATATACAAGCTTCCCGGGGCTGGCTGGAAGAGCGGGAGCTAGTGTGACACATCTGATGCAGGGGCCAGCGTATATACGACGCGCCATCAGGCATCTCCTGGACTTGGTCTGCCCTCGAGGCCTTAGTTGACCCGAGCTTGTCGATCGATTAAGAGCCCACCGACTCGGGTTCATTTGTCGAACCAGCTGAGGAGGCCTCACCCGCCATTGAAAACATAGAAGCTACATATACTGGGGTAGCCGTTGAATTCAGCTATGGAGAGTCCACCGGTCACCGAAATTATGTGGTGAAGTGGTCCTGGAAATTAACGGGCTAATGAGAAGGGAATGCATTCACCTGATTGGTAGAAATGTTGGTCCCAGCCAGCTGCCCGGATCGGCCACCATAGGACGCAGGCTGGTTGCTGCCGGGTGTATTCACAAGTGGCAGGACGGTGCAAGGCATGGAATCGAGCCAGATGGGCGTCATCAAGGGACTCGTAATCCGGTTAGCCAGAAGTTGGCCGGTCGGATCAGGTGGGCTGGATGGCCGTCGATGGTGGATGACCAAGGGGCGGATCGTCTAAAGGATGTGCGTGTGAAGGATCCTGAGGGGGGCTATGCCCCTGTAGAAGACGGATGGGACGCCGAAGGTGGATGCTTGACCGCTAAAGAAGAGTCGACGTCTGTGGCCAGGTATGTCCGGATGGATGGCTATCCAGGTCGAGCCGGCTATTTGGTGTACGGTACAGGAAGGAGCATCTGGATGGTAGCCGGATTGTTGGTCGATGGTTGATGTACGGTACACATAGGCGTATCCACGTTGAGCTGGATGGTTGGTGTACGGTATACACAAAGGCGTATTCAGGTGGAGCTGATTGGGATATTTCAGGTAAGACACATAACTATCCAGCCGGGCTATTTGGGGTAGGTTACACAAAAGGTTGTATTGGATATACGTTTCGCTTTCTAAGACGCAAGTCGCTTTTTATTGGTTCACAGCAGAGGGATAACAAGGTCCCCTCTTGGTGCTACTGGTTTGCCCAGGGAAGATTAAAGGAACCCACCGGAAGTCCCCTGGCCGGGAGTCATCGCGTTATATATATACTCAAGTCAAGTCGCCCGTGTTTTGAACACGGTTTATCTCTATTGGAAAGTGTGGTAACGTTTTGGTCTACTGTGGAAAATTGTGGAGTGTTATTTGGATTTTCTAATACACACAAGACTGGATTAACCCCTTTGTAAACTTTGGTTTAGCTGGCCGATCGATTATCTCGGTCCAGCCGTCACCGTATACAAACTTCAAGTATAACGCCAAACCTGCTCCCCGGTGAAGATTTCCGCCCAGTAGCAACCCTAGTCCTAACCCTCGTTTCCCTATTCGACGCACTTTTAACTTTTCACCCTAGGGTCCATCACGAGAGCGCAACCGCCAGTGCTGACGGGTACACAAGGTGAGCTTTACGAACATGAATCATCCAAGTCGTCACGACCAAGTGAGGAATGACCGATCCAGCCGGCTGGATGCCGGATCGGATCAAGACCTGGATGGACGGAGTACCCCCTCCGAAAGTCATTCATCTGGGCCCCCCGTGGGTGCTCGCATCTCAGAAGGAATTTCTGAGAGCGACTACACCACAATGGTGCGCGTGCCCGGATCTCTTGGTTACCCTTGATATCACCGCGAGTCCCTAATGGGTGAAAGACCTAAACCTGTCAAATTCGTTGAAGAAGTTATCTCGGGTGCATTGAGGGAAGGCTTATCGCTCACAATGCTGCTGAAGATGGGAGGATGTGATGGTCAACTCGGATTGGGGGAGTACGAGGTCGACACTAAAGAAGAAGTTCCCCCCCTGGAGGATCCTACTGGAGCTGAGCCGGATTACGGAACTAGTCACTGTAGTGCCGGCCACTATGCCCCAGCTGGAGCCGGCTCGGATTATGGTGCAAGTCACCATAGTCCAGGAAGGATCATGGTTTCGACCATGATCCGAAGAAACAAATGCATATAATGAGTATCAAAAAAGAAAAAATTAAGAAAGAAGAATCGAAGGATGGATACGACCAGAGTGGAAAGCTGGCTGGATCAGGATCAAGTCACTATCCAGGTCACCTACCCCTAAAAATTTGGATTGGCAAGAGCCGGATTGTCCAACTCGCAAGGATTGGCCATGTTTTGAAGAAGAAGCAGACGAAAAGCTGGATGGCCTATCTCAGAAGGTTACGAACACCGACCTGGAGCGTGCCCACCACCTTCGCGAGTTGGGTCAGTTCTTACGGACGGATGGAGTCCTGAAGATAACTCGACCAAAAATCCTGGGTGGATTAAAAGGTCCCGTCTATCCCCCATCTCTATCAGATAGCCACGTGTCCCTCATTAGAGGACTGTTCGATCAGCTCAAGCAAGCCGGCATCAACACCGGCGCTTTCGATCCGAACCAGTTGTTCGGCCTGAAGGCAGATAGGCGGAAGGAGGGATCCAGCACACTTCACGACCGCTTGGTACCGTTAGTGGGCTGCTCTCCGTCGCAGAAGATGACGGCAACGGCTGAAGCGACTCCGCCTTCACCACCGGCAGCAGACAGACCGGCCGGATTACACTCAGGTTCTTCACAGTACGAGTCTGCCCCTTCGGAGGCGGAATTGACTGACTCATCTGTAGGCATTACACGCATGACGCTTGGCCCTAGGGCAGCAGCCCGTGTGGCAATGACCACGAGGTTTGGGGGATACGAAGATCCAGATACGCCCGATCGGAAGGAAGCCAGTCAACATAGCGTCCAGACCTGGACAGCGATGGCGGATCCAGATCCAAGAGGCAAAGGCGCGGATGTGCGGATTAAGAAGAAATCCCGAGCCGGCAGCCAAGCTGCCCCCAAGTCACCCCTCAAGTGGATCCTCAAGCTAGCCCTCAAATGCCGGATCACCTTCAGAGCATGTTTTCGGCGATGACGGAAAGATACTTGGAGGAACAACGTCGGGTTAGTGCCAGCCGCGGCAGTCCAGGATCACAGGACCAGCCGGCTCATCGTGGGAGTCGGGTGCCCGATCCAGCCCAGTATTATGCGAGGGAGCCGATCAAAGAAGACATGGAGTCAGTGCAGTCCTAGCAGGGTGAGCCCCGTGCCGTCCCAAGTCGCCGACCTGGACCGCCAGTGAATAGGAAGCTGTCTCTTAGCGACGTGGATATGGAATCGGTAAGTCAGCCAAGTGCCACTATGATCCGGATGATGTGGATCTGAGGATGTCTCGCCGAGCCAGTATGGCCTCAGCCCAAGCTTTCGATCCGGACTCAGGGGTGATTACCAGGGTGCGGACGTCAGCCACGTCCGAGTTGAAGGGTTTTACTGGACGAGACATGGATGACGAAGATGGCTGAGCAAGACGAAGTCAGCATTCATCAGAGACCGTACGCCGGACTATGAGAAGTGTCTGATTTTCGGAGACTTGATGAAGGGTCCAGCAGAACACTGGATCCAGCAGCTCAACCGGGAAGTCAGAGACGGTTGGAGGGAGCTGGTTGAAGCTTTTGGAGAGAAATATTGGGGATCGGGAATGTCGGTGGCGCGCCAATACTTTCATACCAAGAAGCGGGCAAATGAGACCCCTCTGGAATACCTCCATCGTCTGAATGTCACATGAATGAGGGCGAACATACCTGTTAAAGAAGATGTCAGCCGGTCCGAAGCTGCCTGAGAACATGTGGAACATTTCATCAGCACGTTGGACGACCGGGATCTGGCAGACCAGCTGGCGCTGCTGCGATTGAAGAATACTGCGGAGTTAGAGCTGATGCTACGGGCTTATCAAATTGCGAAGAAGCGAGGCCCCAAGGTGGCAGTTGGAACGGGCAGGTACATGTCACGTTTTAACCGGATGAACGAAGCCGGCTGCTATCCACCAGGATGGCCCGAGCCGTCCGCATGGTGGCCCCAGAGTCGGATGCGACTAGTTCGGAAGAGGAGTATCAGCGGTCTGGGGGCGAGTCTGAAGAAGAGCAATACCGGTATCTGCTCTCGCCGGAAGCCAGTCAGCAGTCCAGGCTACCATCTGGGTCAGGCCAGCAGAAGGGTTTTCCAGCTCGAACTGACCAGGATTATCCCAAACGGAAGTGCACCCACTGTGGGTCCATCAAGCATGACAACTGAAGCTGCTGGAAGCGGCTGAACTGCAACAAGTGCGAAAGGAAAGGACATCCAGCGGAACCCTGCCTGTTCACCTGCAAGACTTGCGGGGAAGTGCACGTGGCTGGAATCTGCCCCATCGAGGAATTTTACAACCAGATGAAGAAATGGTATGACCCGACCAAGCACGCTGGGATGTTGCCACCAGGGGTGGAAAAGATGTTAAACTAGATCGCTCGCAGGTTGGAATCTGGTTCCTGCTGCGATGTCTAGTGCTAACAGCTATTCCTATGTTGGTAAGGAGGATAATCAATTAGCAACGCAAAGCGTAACCGACAAAACATGTATGTTTGACGATTACGTCACCCGATCCCCGGGCAGCAGGGCTGAACCTTTCCTGGTGAGCAATATACAAACGGACGAATATTCTCGGTCTGAAGTGCTTATGGAACTGAATTTATTACCCGGCAAATCGCGAGGTTATTGGAAAGACCATTCGCCGGATAAGCCGTTCAAGCAAGCCAAGGCCGATGGTAAAGTTAATAACCAGAAGGCCACCATGCATTTTGACTCTGGCGCAGACGTGTCCATCGTTGACACCGCCTTTGCTCGTAAGGTTGGATGTGAAATAGATGAGACGAAGCGGCAAGAGTGTATCGGTATTGGAAAAAGCTCGTACATGACCTAAGGAAAAACAAAAGTTAAGATTACGTTGGCTGGGTCTTTGGTGTACTACTTTACCGCCTAGGTAGGTAAGCTAGCCAGACAGGATGCAATCCTGGGGATGACTTTATCGTCCCAGCCGGTATACGACTGGATTTATCTCATGGGACATTGACGTTGCCTGACGAGATGCAGATCCAGCTGGCTGGCCGGCGACCTCTTTATGGTGCCCACGTCCACTTTCTTAAGTTAGGACAGTTTATAACGGTGCCAGTGGGAAGGACGGTGGAAGTAACGGTCGACCACACGACAGGCGGCGTAAGCTATGACTGACTAGGGCGAGTGTTGGGTGCCCTCGTTTGTTAAAGGGGAAGGTCACCTCAATTACATAAGCGTGACCAACATCTCAGAACGGCCCCTCACCTTGCATATCGTGATCATCGGAATGTGGCTGGCCGAGGACAAAGTGCCCCGCCGGCCAGGTTATGTCACTATTGGCTCAAGACGCTATATCGAGTGGCAAAACCTGGCCTTTCTGGCAACTTACGATTTGGTCATCGAAAAGGAACCTGTGGAGGAAGACCGGGCTCCAATGGTGGCTAAATTAGAGTCTCGGATTCCTTATAGAATATTGACGCGGAGCCAGCCATCGCCAAATCCGGCTGAGCCGAAACCCTGCCCCAGTCGCGGAACTGGTTTTGCCCACACCATCGAAGATGGACGAACGGCTGGATCAGGAGAGGAGACCAATCTGAGTCACATGTGCGGCCACCTCCGATGTTGGCTGGCCCGATGAGCAAGATGATGCTCGATTGACCAATCCGGCTGACCTGGATTCGGAATTAGCCGGAGGTAACCTAGATAGGAAGCCGCCTGACCTGGATTCGGAACTAGCCGAAGCGATAAGGATAGGAATCCGGCTGACCTGGATTTGGAAATAGCTGGAGGTGACCAGGATGTGAATCCACCTGACCCGGATTCGGAATTAACCGAAGCCGACCAGGTCTGCATCCATGAAGGGGGCGACCTTTACGTCGAAGACATGGAAGATGAGATGGCGGTGTTGCCTGAGGTGACCCCCTGCCCACCAGCAGTTACTATGGACGATCTACAGGTCGGAGACCCAGATGTGAACACTCCGGAGGAGATCAGCAGGCTGAAGGATATCACATGGAAAAGGAAACATCTGCTGATCGGCCCAGGAAATGCACTGCCTCCAGCCGCCCATGGGGCGGTATGCGACATCGATGTGGGTAACGCCAAGCCAGTAGCGCAAAGGTGCCGGGGAGTCGCCACCCAGTATCGGGAAAAGCTGTCGGAGATCATTGAAGGATTGCTAGCCACCAAGATAATCCAGCCGTCCACCTCTCGATGGGCGTCGCCCATCGTAATCATTATTAAGAAGAATGGGGTGGATATAATGTTGTGAATCGACTACTGACTGGAGAACCGGCTTACTAAGCTAACGGTTTACCCGATGCCGTTGATGAACGACTTGCTGGGGGATCTAGACAAAGTTTTGTGGTATTTCTCGTTGGACATGGCTAGTGGATTCTGGGTGGTTTCTATGACCGATCATGCACGGGAAATCTCTGCGTTTGTGACGCCCTTCGGGTTGAACCGGATGCCGTTCGGCCTAAGGAATGCTCCGCAGATTTCCCAACGGCTAATAGATAACGCGTTGTATGGACACTTCAGAATCAAGGCGGACCAGGATCCTGCCCTGGTCAGTGATGTGTTTGCCGAAGGTGACCCTGACCCCGGACCAAAACCTTCGGTTTTGGGGCGGCGGTCCTACATTGATGATATTCTTTTGACGGCTACTACTTTGGATTTACTATGTGAAAAGTGGAACAATTGATGATTGCGTGGGAAAAGTGGAATTTTTCGATTAGTGTGGTGAATAGTTTCTGGGGAAGAACTAAGGTGACTTATTTGGATAGCCAGGTTTCGATTGCTGGACTGGAAGCTAATTCGAAAGATCTGGAGTCTTTGAGTAATCTGCCTTTCCCGCGGTCATTGAAGGCCATGCAATCGTTTGGGGGTAGTTTGAACTAGGTGGATTACCACAAGCTGAGAGAGCAGGACCGGCAAGGAGAAATGTTGACCAGGACAACAATATCAGCCAATGATACGCTGACCGGGCCAACTATTTCGGCCAATGAGATACTGCGCCCGTCCACCCAAACAGGCAGCTTGCTTTCCAACTCCAGTGCTGCCCGGTCAGACGACCACATGACCTGGGCGATGGTGGCCTTTGGTATGCTGAAAGCAAAGATGGCGATCACACCGGTTTGAAGCACTTTGATGTTAATAAGGATCCCGTGGTCATCATTTATGCTAACAAGTGGGCTATCTCAGCTGCGCTAGTGCAGGATCCTGATGGAGTGTATTGGCCTGTGCTGTTCACCAGCCGGACTCTGAAGGCTAACGAAGTGAACTATGGGCTGTGGATAAAGAAGTATTGGCTTTACTACGGATTCTGGATGTTTGTTACACGATGTTGGTGTCTCGTCCTATTTAAGTGCTATTTAGACGGTCGACCCTGTCATGGCTTTTTACGGCAAATGGAATTGATGGCCGGCTGGGTAGATGGGCTGCATTGTTGTCTCAGTGGTCTCTAGAAGTGATCAAGTGCACCAAAGGAAAAGAGGAGATATTGGGCACATTAGCAGCCAGCATCACCCGAAGGGAAGAAGTGGAGGAAGCGCTGATAGCAATAGCGCCCCGAAAGCAGCCACGACAATCCATCGCACTCCCGCCACCAACAGTAGGACCACCGGAGGAGCTGATGGATATGAGCTTTGACTGATCAGCGAGCGTCAAGAAGGAAGTGGGTGCCTATAGTGTCATCTTGTGGATGGTGCCCGTTTGGAAAGTGGTCGCTGCTGCCTCGGATTTCACGCCTGGCATAACTGTGAACGAAGCGGAATACCGAGGCTTGTTGCTGTGCCTAATTTGCTGGCCGCCAGACGCAGGGGTGGATTAATCATATGCGGTGACTCCAATATGTGATGATCCGACAAATCACTGTAAATAGATTTTAAGCCCCCCCCCCCCGACTAAAACTGTTGAAGGATCAAGTCATGTCAACCCTGAGGAAGTGGCCAGAGGATAAATTGCTACATGTTAAGAGAGACTGGAATAAGAGTGCAGATCATCTGGCGACGCTGGCTATGCGCGACCATCACGGCTTCTGATCCAAGCTTGTTATTAGATCCGGTAGTGATCAATCGGCTGCCCGAACGCATCCGTCCTGCACACACTGAGGAAGTAACGCGGGTGAACGCCATCACCCGGTCGCAAAAACGCCGTTCTCTGGCCGCTGGTCCACCATCTACAGAACTAATGAATGAAGGTATAGTGTAACAGTTGCGGGCGGAACGGATCCTTAAAGCGCAAAATGAAGAGGAGTGGATAGTAGATCTTAAAGCATACTTGAGAGGGGAAGTGGAAAATTAAGTGCCGAGCAAGCCAAAGAGTGTTTTAAGATAGCCCCAGATTGTGAAGTGGATGAGGATGGGTTGTTGTTTTTTATCGAGGTGCTGACCAGCCCGAAATCGATAGGGATAAATCCGCCCGGTTAGTCGTGCCGACTACCTTGCAAACGGATATCCTCCACCACTTTCACGTAAGTTAGGTAGGGGGACATCAGGGCATCGGGCGGAACTATCATATAATCAAGGCACATTTCCACTGGCGAGGTCTCTATCGCAGTGTATGTGGGAAGCCGTTCGGATTGTGAAACAGGAAAAGGCCGGCCGACCATTAAAGGGCGGTCACCTGGAAAAATACGAGTCACCTATCCTTTCCAAGTCATTGCGATGGACCATATCCTATCCCTGCCTAAATCTCGAAATGGATGCCCTGAGCTGTTGATCTAGATGGATTTGTTTCCCGGGCTGGTCATAGCAAAAGCCAGTTCCTCCCGTCCCGCACAGCAGGTTGCTCAGGGTTATCAGGAATGCGTATTTAGACGTTTCGGAGCAAGCGAGGTCATCAGGCATGATAGGGAACCTGGATTTATGGCGGATGTGTTCCGAAACCTCAACAAGACTTTGGGACAAAAACAGAGCGCGACCATGGCTTACCGCCCACAAGCAAGCGGGAAGGCCGAGTGAATGGTTCAAACTCTGATTAGAGCTCTTAAGATGTAAATGTAGGAGACCGATCAGCACGACTGGGACGAATACGCCAAAGACTTGTTTTCGCTATTAATTCGTCGTACGATTGGGTAAGGGGAGACACCCCTTTCTATTTAGCTTATGGATGGGATCCTCGATCCACCTTGGAAGCTTCCATTCCAATAGGGTCTATTAGAAGCCGTGATCGACACGCCCGTCGCTGGATGATGGGGGTGCAACGTCATTATTCGCTGGCACGTGAACAGGCGAACGAACGCCTCCGGCCAGCTAGCCAGGACCGCGCTGACCAGAACCAAGACCAGGTCAGGGAGCATGGTATAGAGCCAGGCTCCCAGATATGGTTATATCTGGACCGAGTCAAGGAAGGTTACGCGCGGAAGTTAGCCCATATGTGGCATGGCCCTTTTCGAGTAGCAGAGTTGGTCGGGGAGCTCGCTGTTAAGCTGGTTACAGCAGGCACTGACTACAACGTTTTTCCAATAGTGCACGTTTCCAAGCTGAGGTTGGTGAGACGTTTCCCAGATCGCCCGAGTACACGCCTAGTATCGGAGAGCGACCGGTTTGACTTTGACGAAGCCCTGCTGCCAGAGGACAGTTGGGACAAACCGCTGGATCTAGACGAGTATGAAGTGGAGAAGATTTTGGATGTTCAAACTGGACGGAAAACCAGGTTTGGTCGGATCCACAGGGAATTTCTGGTGCAGTGGAAAAACTACGAAGAACGGTCGTGGGTGGATGAGCTGGATCTAAATTGTGGGGCACTGATGAGGGAGTTCGATCGCCAACGATCGAGCCGGAATCGTTTCGAGGTCATGCATACCCATGAAGAAGGTGGGGCTGACCCAGAAAATTAGGCCATCCGGCTGCCGGGCAGCAGGTCCGGCCAGATTAATCGATATTGATTGACCAATCAAATGGTGTATAGAAACTAGTCCTGTCGGAAATGGACCAATCAGGTGCTGGATAAAAAAACGTTTTGGAGTCAGCTTGAGTGATGGAGTGGCGAAGCTAGATGTGTGTTTGGATTATGGAAGTAGAAAAAGTTGTTTCGGTATAGGTAATGGAATGAACGATGTATATAGCAGGACATGAGAACGGTGGAGGATTCAAAGTGCTAGATGCGTAGTGAGATCGTGCCTCAACCGTTGTTCGGCTGTGGTGAAGTGGTCCTGGAATTAACGGGCTAATGAGAAGAGAATGCATTCATCTGATTGGTAGAAATGTTGGTCCCAGCCAGCTGCCCGGATCGGCCACCATAGGACGCAGGCTGGTTGCTGCCGGGTGTATTCACAAGTGGCAGGACGGTGCAAGGCATGGAATCGAGCCAGATGGGCGTCATCAAGGGACTCGTAATCCGGTTAGCCAGAAGTTGGCCGGTCGGATCAGGTGGGCTGGATGGCCGTCGATGGTGGATGACCAAGGGGCGGATCGTCTAAAGGATGTGCGTGTGAAGGATCCTGAGGGGGGCTATGCCCCTGTAGAAGACGGATGGGACGCCGAAGGTGGATGCTTGACCGCTAAAGAAGAGTCGACGTCTGTGGCCAGGTATGTCCGGATGGATGGCTATCCAGGTCGAGCCGGCTATTTGGTGTACGGTACAGGAAGGAGCATCTGGATGGTAGCCGGATTGTTGGTCGATGGTTGATGTACGGTACACATAGGCGTATCCACGTTGAGCTGGATGGTTGGTGTACGGTATACACAAAGGCGTATTCAGGTGGAGCTGATTGGGATATTTCAGGTAAGACACATAACTATCCAGCCGGGCTATTTGGGGTAGGTTACACAAAAGGTTGTATTGGATATACGTTTCGCTTTCTAAGACGCAAGTCGCTTTTTATTGGTTCACAGCAGAGGGATAACAAGGTCCCCTCTTGGTGCTACTGGTTTGCCCAGGGAAGATTAAAGGAACCCACCGGAAGTCCCCTGGCCGGGAGTCATCGCGTTATATATATACTCAAGTCAAGTCGCCCGTGTTTTGAACACGGTTTATCTCTATTGGAAAGTGTGGTAACGTTTTGGTCTACTGTGGAAAATTGTGGAGTGTTATTTGGATTCCCTATTTCATCCACATAAAACTGATCGACCAACTCTTCTTTGGTACCTGTGACGAGCAAATCATTAACGTAGACACCCACTATGCCAATGTCATCCTTCAATTTCTTGACAGAAAGGCACATGTCCGTGATGCATTGGTTGAAATCTATTTCCATTAATTCTCCGTGAAGCAGCTTATTCCACAAACTTCCGGCTTGTTCTAAACTGTAAAGTGTTTTCTGGATCTTGAGTACTTTGTCTTCTAGCTTCTTGTCTTGATCTCGTGTCGCTCCTTCTATCAAGTCCATCCCTTTAAGTAAGTGAAGAAAAAAATCGTGGTCATGTCCAGATGTCTTAACAGTATATTCATAATGGCTCGATGTATCCTTTCAGCCTTATTGCTAGATTGATTGTTCGCCTCGCTAACTTGCCTTGATATCCCGGGATTTCGGCAAAACACATCCAAATTTTTATATTCTGCACCCCCGTCTGTTCGTTGCACGTGAACCTTGCAATAAAATAGTCGTTCGAAGAAAACCTAGAAATGTTCGAGCATCTTCGATGCTACGTCCTTGGTTTTTGCCAGAAAAACGCGAACATAGTTCGACATAAAATCCAAAATGTTAATCATATATCGATTTATCTTTCGACGTAGTTGGTCCTTTCAAATCCGAACAAACAACACCACTTATTCGATCGGTCGGCGCATTTTGACCACTGTCCTTCTTTGACCGTACGTTCTTTGTTTGTTTTCCTTGGGTATAAGTCAGGCAATTCAACCGCTTTGTATCGGTGAGTGAAATTCCCCATTTTACCATTTTTTCTATAGCATCGTATCTAATGTGCCCAAGTCTAGCGTGAAAGTGCATGAGCGATCCGGTCTGAATACCCTATCCATTGTAAACTTCTTTGTCACTTTCATGGAGAATTCTTAACACCGTGTGTTTTTCGACTGCAGTTTGTTTGTCGACTTTCACTTTACCGATAACGCTTTACTGATCATTTCAATATCAAAAATCGGTTTCCCGGTCTTGCGGTGCATTAAAAATACAATTCACGCGTATGTAACTCATTTCACACCCTTTCTCTTCTAGTAGACCGTTGAATATGATGTTTCGAGCGAGTTATCCACAAAAATAAATCTTCAGTCCGAGCTGTTCGGATATGCCCTTGTGCTCGATGCTTGCTATTTTCGCGTGGACTTAGCTTGGCATTCTGGGGAGATGCCGTCCAATACGCCGCATATATTATAAGTCGCAGTCCGACAAATGCGAATCAAAAACGTGCATCGCGAATTGAAATATTAACCGGAAAAGTTCCGAACCTTGGTGAAATAGTGGCATTCGGCTCACCATGCACGGTATACCGCAAACCTGGACAAAAATCGCTCGCACAGAGCACAAGAAGGCATAATCGTATGAAAAAACGAGGAAATAAAAAGATACAAGGTTCTACTGAAGGCTGATCAAAACGTTGTTGCGGCACAAAACATCCGGAACATTGCGACGCTAGAGCAAGAGCAGAACAAGCAGATAAGGCGTTGCAGGAAATCAATACTTAGAAGGAGTTTCGAGCGAAGAAGAAATCCTTGGGGTTTTCAACGATAGTCCACACGTTGGGCTTCGATTTTATTGGTAATTGCTGCAATCCACTTTTCGCGATTGGAACTATTCATCGCTTGCAAAACGTTTTACGGGTCAACATTAGTAAATAAATTTACTGACTCTAATTCTTCCAAAATTCCTTGGTCTTCGACCGTTTTTTCTTGATCACTTTGTTTCTCGACTTGTTTCTTTACGTATCCTCTTGTCCGGTGTCTTTCGCGTTGCCAAGTCTTCTTGTTTTGTTTCTTTTGAGTTTCTTATGCTTTCTACGATTTTTTGACCCCTTCACACAAAGTGAATTTCACGACAAAACTTGATGAAATGGGAATATTGAGCGACACAAGGAGAGACTGGTCGCTTGTGGCAACGAACAAAGGTTTGGCATCGATTATACGCTAACCTTTTCCGCAGTTATTGAAATAGGGACAGCCAGAATTATCCTGGCTATAGCGTTTAAATGGGGTGTGCCTGCAAAACATGGGGTCGTACCCAATACCTAATTGCACTCAACTCTTTTTGGGAACCTTGAGTGTGTCCGTCGGCTTGGAAGCATGTTCCATTTATATCTACCACATCACGCAGGTAAGTCGCATCGTTTACCAGAAGCATACCAGCGTCGCTATCAAAAATTCAACTGTACTTGTTCGAAACTTCCAAATGTTTAGAGTGAAATCGACTCCTTGCTTGAACTTTGCCCTTTAGAGCACCTTCCTTGCGGATGGCTGTATCCGCCGCAATCACTGCATTTCTTGACCTTCGACTTGTTTTCAATGCAATTTATTGACTCGCTTCCGACTTGTTTGCTTGTCTTCGAGTCACATTCCACTGCAGATGCAAATTGATATAGATCTTCAGCATGGCGTAAGAAATCTGACCTGGTATGGTCATATTTTGGTATCAAAATCTTCTTTAGGTCAGGTGTTGCATAATGAACAACATTTTCAAGCATCAATCCCACACTACCACCTACGGCTTCAGATATATCCACTAGGTATAAGTAGTGTTCATTCCAGGTTTGCTTTGGATGTTTCTTAGCCGTAAACAATTTCACAGATTGCGCTGGGTTGATAGTCATGTGAAATGCACTCAGGATTTTATTCAGCTCATGAACCAACGTATTTGATTCATTCCACCATGTGTCAGCTTGCTTGTTAAAATATCTTTCAGCGGTCCCGCTGATATAATGCCCTAAGAGATCAACTTTGATTTTCCTCGGTCCAAAGATATCCGCAAGCCGACTCAGCAATTGCTACTTGTCGGATAAAACGTATACCCCATTCCTTGAATCCGGCTCCTAGCTCACGTTACACTTCCTACCCGTCGAAAACTCTGATTGAAAGCTTGAAATCTTTTGCAGAAGGTGTCTTGAAAACTTGTTGCGGTGCTGGATTAAAGTTTTGTGGCGGTGGTCTCATTTCATTGGTCTTCGCCGTATGGTTTACGTTCTGGAGTGCTGTCAAAGGATGCCATACGCATCTTTCTTCCTAGCTCCATCGAATTATTAAATCCAAAATCATCCATGTTGTGGCTTTCTAATCGATCCAGTCGTTCCGTAATTCTGCAAAACACTTCCAGTATTTTTTCTGCTCCTTCAACACCAAAACCTGGTTTCGTTCCCTCTTTGCGACCACCACCAGCTGCAGCATCATTACCTTTTGGACTCATAACCTGTTCAAAACTGTTACCGTCCATATCCTCGAGTCCGGGATGAATGTCAGCGTAGTTGATGTTGACAAATTTCACCAAACTAGTATTCCTGTCAAGTGTATAATAGTATGCCAACACTGACTTGTATTAGAATAGCTGTTGTAATATAGGCACAGGCCGAAGCAAACGAAAACAGTGAGTTTAGTAATATAAAGTATATGAGACAGTGTTTATCTTCCTAAGCAATGAAAACATGCATGCGGAGTGCCTTGAAAAAAGCTTTAAACCATTTTGTGTGCGACGTGTAATAATAGTCCCATGACCAAAATTAGTAATAGCTCTAAACATATTTCATCCAATCAGAAATTTTAGTCCTTTTGATTTTGGTTAACTGTTACGCGAAAATCCGTGCAGAATTTGACCGCTTCCAAGCGATCCGTCGCAATTCTACGGCTGGCGAATCTAAAATAAACCGTTTTTAATATACGTGCCGTCGCATCCTCCTTTACATGACGTTTCATCGAGACTGTCGATGCTTTCTCGTACCTGCTATCTCGTACAGATTGGTTACAGCGTATAAAAAAATGAACTAAAGTGAGCTCGAAAATTTACAATAACGTTAGAAAACTGCTCTTTGTAAGCAATCACCATTAATCTTCAACATGACGTACTTTCAAGGTGGTGACTTTGTCGAACTTTTAAGTGCACAGGGAAAGTCGCCTGCTGCTGCATGGAAGCTGCAAGGTAAAATCTCAAAGACCTATGATAAAAGTATTAAAGGCAATGCATTCCAGCTTGATGGTAATTCCGAGACCAAGATGCAATTACCAAAGAAAATGTCGACTTCCCTCCGCCTCGCGCAACGGTTTGTTGTGTTGCAGCTTCTCGTTCCTTTTACGCGATCGTTTTCCGTCGAAATCTGTTTCTCAGACTTTCGCAAAGTCCGACGTCGGTTCATTGTAGCATCAGCTTTTCGTGAAATCGCACGCACATCTCTACACGTGCAGCTTCCTCTAAACGCTGCAAAGGTTCCACGGGATCAATGGCAGAATCTCGTCTTCGATCTTCAAGTTTTATCCGAAACGTATTTTTCAGAGACTGGGTATCGCTCTATGGAATCTCTCTGCGTTAGTGGAAGCTGTTCGGCTAAAGCGGATCTTTACCATGAAAAGTGCTCCTCCTCCGTCCGATTTTCATATTGTTAGATATGCGGATACGCAAAACATTCCTCGACAGTTTGAATTCTCTATGACGCAGCGTGGGGCAAAGGGGGGAGTACCCATCCCGACACTGTATTTTTCCATGGAGTCTTCAGGAAGCTCGAGCGGAGATCCGAAAAGTCGTCATCAGTCTCAAACTACACTGTTGAAAGCACAGATTAAAGTATCGGCTCGAGAACCTCAAGCAGTGCGTCCTGGAAGCAGCCAAGCCGCGGTATCCAAAATTCCATCCCAAGGTGAGCTAAAGACGAATGTTGACAACTTGACAGACCCGACCTGCCATTATATGCATCAACCTGCTCAAGATGGAGCGACAAGAAGGAAACTTTGTTTATCGAAGTCTCGTGTTGACAAACAAGTGAAGAAGGTACAACAACGCCATGTTCCAGTATCTGAACTTGGTGTCACCACCCGTCAGACTTTTGAAGAGATAGTTGATAACGATAAGCTTGGGAGCTTGTCGTCACCAATTCACTATGACAAACAGCTACTAAGCCAAAACAAGGAGATAACAAGACCAGCTGACTCACCGCGACGGACGGAAGATGAGTTCAATGATACCAATGGTGCGTCGTCCAGTGCTGCTACGTCATCATCGCTGGAGGAACAGCCAAGTCAAACGCTGCGTAGCTCAATTCTGGGAAAAATACAACAAAAACTTGCAAGTTTAAAACACGAAGATGAACAGGCCGATGAACGCGATCGCAAGTTGTTTCTACGTCACACTTCATTGCGCACTGGCAAATGGTATGACAAGGAAGATCTTGTCGATGATGAAGTCCTGCTTTCGGATGGTGGGGACAGCAACCTTCAGCTAAGTTTATCATGGAGCCGAAAAGCGAGTGAATCAATTGCCAGCAGTTCTAACGTTGCACTTACACCAGAACAACGTCAAGACCATGATGTATCTGTACAATCTCCGGAAGCATCTCGCAGTAAAACCAATCTGGACTCAATCTTTTCGTTTTCATCGATAAAAAAGCCGACAGATGATCTTGGAAGTGTATCGAGACTTTTTGACCTTGATTCACTGCTGCAAGACGTCAAAGAGTTGACTCCAGCGCCTCATAACGAGCCAAACGATGCTCACGAGAATGAGGGAGTTGTTGATTCTGATAGTGGTTCCGAGGATCAGGAGCTTACCAAACTCTTGAAAGCGAAGCGGGTAGCGAGGGAAAACTTGTTAAGGACGCAAACAATAGAAGACAAGCGTGTTGTCAAGGAAACCTCACTACAATCAGCAACTGATGGAAAGGAAGAGAACAAAGTCAAAGACGAGACGCAAAGGTTATCGCTCCCTTGTGGTGGTGATAATTCTATAAGTAAACGAGAGGAATGGTTACTGATTGATAAGGATAGAGATGATGGGGTGGATGATACGAAGCCTGTTGTCAAGCACTTATATGAAGAGACGCAAGACGAAAACTTGCGTCGGAGCCAACACTCGGAGCAAGAGGACGACCTTCAAATGGATCTCGTGGATGAAATAAACGGATTGTCGATCGATTTGTAAGTTGTTTATGAATGCTGTCTATTGTGAATGATCTATTGAAATAATTTACCTACGTTCATGATAGAACGAGCGAGCTCAGCGTTAGTCGAGGAGAAGCGCATCATATTGAGGACATGAGTAGCTGGAAGGGACCACGATGTGCAGGTGCTGAAAAATACACACCCCGAAGCCTCGACGATAAGTCACCACTTCATTCAGACTCAAGCTTTGAATTTGGTTTGTTCCATGATGATTCCTTGAGAGCGTATGTATAACTAAATGGACGTGCTTTTGGTTGTAGAGGGTCTTCTAGAAGATGCAGAGTCAAGTGAGGATAGCGATGAAGACGTGAAAACATCAGGTCCGACTCAACTCACGGTCTCCTTGAACACTAAATCTTGTCAATTCAAGCCAGCGATGACAGCTCCCCGTTCATTGGAGTTCCTTCCATCAGCAACACGAAAGAGCTCACACGGAAAGGAGCTTACACAAAAGTCCCATGATGCCTCGCTACAAACAGCGAGAAGCGACGGAACCTTACGCCAAACGCACTCACCACCAAGCAACGGACTGCGTAAATCCCACCAACGACCTCCAGAATGTAGCAATCTATCTTCCTCATTTTCGACGAATCGACTGCAAAAGCTACTGGAATCGACAGATTGGACAGCAGAGCTCACCGCCCAAGCCGCGTCCTTGAATGTCAACCACCAGACGGTAGAAAGCTGCAATCGACGCCAACGTTTTGCTCCCCACCGATCAACCACCAACCTTCAGCACTCGGAAGCTAACGAATGTCGTCGTCGCTCATCCAAGAGCGTATCGTCGCGCATTCAAACCCCATCATCAACTTCTTCCCTTGATCTAGTGTATGACCCACGCTTACGTTGCTACTATGACCCCGTTGCCAATAAATACTACGCCCTGGCAAGTTGATGCCACCTTTTTTTGCTAACGTTTTCGTCGTAACTGTTCAACTGATTATCCGTCGTCTGTCCCGAGCAGCATGCTCGAGATACTACGACGCGAACGTGGTGAAATGATCTCCTCTGAAATTGTATTTTGTGTTATAGCGTCCTGTTGCCGCTGGGCACTCAAGTCGCGAAGGACGCCTTTGATCATGTGGGGTTTAAAGTCATCGGAGAGCGATGCCCAGAACTCGCGGTTTGAAAGCAACACGCGATTCGGACCAACGTTCACGTTGGCGAGGATCTGAGCCCAGACACTAAAGAGGGGAGCGACAATGAAATCCGCAAACCCGACCTGCATCTTCTTGAGCACAATCGTGTCGCGGTCCATAAAGGGGGAAACGGGGAGCCCCAGCTGCTTTTCCATATCACCTTGAATGAAAAACTCTTCCACGACACGATCAGTCCATCGGAGCATCGTTTCACGCTCCTTGGCTGGATTCGAGACGTCACACGTGTGAAGAACCATCTTAAGCAACAGTTTCTTGTCACCAACGTTCTTGATCAAGACGGCACTCTCCTCTAAAGCTGCCGACAAGATTGTGGTCTTAAAGAGCGCCACGTCCTCGAAATGCTTGGCCATGTCGGTTGCTAAGACCATTTGAATAATCATATCCCGTGCGTACTTGAAATCCTCGGGTGCTAGTTGCCCCAGGACATTTAGATCTGCGTTTTTCATCACCAAAAACGATTGAGCAACATGATAATTCTCCAACACGGCGTGGTCATTGTAGCGTAATGCAATATCGGACGCCGTGGAAATGTGAAACCCATTGTTAAAGCCATCATGCATAAAGTCATGCACTGCTGCTGCAAGAAGCGACAGCGCACGATCCAGCGGACGTAAGAATGGCGTCAATTCTGGTTGAACGAGAAAGTAATACACCGTCTGCATGACATCAGCTGCGTGGATGGCATTATGATAGGGGTTTGTAGCGACATAGCCACGTTGGATCTCTAAGAAAAAGTTCACGAGCAAGTTACTTTCAATGCCCAAAGCTTGACACAGTGAGCCACGGAGAAGATGATGGCCAAGATAGCAAAGGGCATTGCCACCTGAAACAACATCTACGCGAAAGACGTCAAAGTTCCACAAGCTTGTGCTCTGTAGCAAGTCTTGTAATTCAACATCTGTAGCCGAGTCTAGTGATGGCAGCAGGTCACGCATCGTGATCCCTCGATTCGTACGCGAATGTCGGTGATTCGTATGACGTCGGTGGGAAGCCTGACCCTTTGCGTCCGCTACGGTGCTTCCATTCGCGATTCGAGTGACGTCTGCTGCTTCATCGACGTCAAAACTAGAGCTACTCATGGAAGAGTGTCGCAGTTTGTGCTGCAAGCTTTCAAACTCATCCATTTCTTTTGCATCCGGCAAGACTTTGTTCATATCATTTCCTTTCAGCATCTCTCCACGGAGCCAATTTTGCGTATCATGATCCACGCCTTCAACTGCCAACAAATCTTCATTGGCATCGTAGAGTTTATTGTTTTTGATCATATCAATTGCAAATTCCAGGCCATCTCGCAGCGACGAGCCGATTGCAGGGTGGAAGCGTAATTCATTTAAAATCTGTAAGACATGTTCCACTGGAGTAGCAATCGCTCCTTTGTTTAAATGCATGAGATTCATAGACTTGGATCGCTGTTTCACTCGCTCAAAGACGACAAGGACGCGCAAGACTCGTAAAATAACGCGTAATCGCAAGACTTTGACCACAATGGACGACGTTGTTCCCATGGCCGCGACAATTCCTAACGCAAAGCTGATGATAATCACGAGTGCATCAAATAAGGCCCATATATTTCTCAAGTACTGCACGCCATACGCGAATATTTTAAGTACAATTTCCAGTAACAAGAGCGATCCGACCGTGATATCGGTCACATCAATGGCTAATTTATACGACAGGAGCGTCTCGTTGGCCATCGTGAGCTGGACAGTCACAAAGACGCCGTAGACGAGCACAATCATGACGAAAAAGAGCTCGACACTCAGCTGCCGCATAAAATCACCCACTGCCAAGCGAATGCGCTGGATTCGTCGCAACGGAATGCTGCCACTTAGTCGGTGTCTTGTAAGGTCCGTGCTCCCTGCACCGCGTCGCTTCTTGGTCCGGTCAAACTGTTCGGCCGGCGCGACAGCCCGTGAACGTCGTTCGCCACATGGAGCACGTTGGAAGAAGTGAGAGAAAGATGGAAGACGGGGTCTGCACACAGAAGAGGACACTTGAGGTGAGGACGATGCGGATGGCGATGGCTCTAACATCGGAATGTATATACGCGGTGTGTATACGTGGGTGGGTGAAGGACTGAATTTTTAAAGACAATTAAATATATATATTCTCGATCACTAGGGCAGAAGGACGAATTCGCTGCAACAAGACGTTGCTGGAAGACGTTTTTGCTCTGCAACTATTAATAGAAGGACAGACGAACGAGATGGGCTATTTTTAGTTGCCACTTGGGAATGAAGAGGCGTGGAATACGGTAACACACAACGTTTCGGTCGTGGAACCTACGCTACAGCATAGCGTGACGCCACGCGAGTATATTCAAAGGTTTTTGTTTTTCGATACGGTACTGTGCAATTTTGAGTGATTCAATTTGAAGAGAAAATTTGTTGAAGTTGCTGAGAGCGCTTGACTCTTCTTTCCAGTGCTAACTCCACGTTGCGATGCAAGTGGTCAAAACGCCTTAATAAGTTCGTGTTTATTACACACTCCATCACATGATATGAAGCTGCAAGGACGCGGCAATTAAGGCGCAGGAATCGATTATGACCTTTTGTGTCATATGACCCAAGAAAAAAAACACAAAACAGTAGAATCAGTACTACTTTCCTTGGACATGATTCCATGATATTGTGTACTGTTATCTACTACCTTCATATGTATTATAGAATATCGTAGTTTGACGTCGCGAATGCGATCTTGGTGCCCAGCTGTAGCGGTCTTGATCATTTTTCTACCTGCCGTGTCTCTCAAATTTGGGTGTCGAGCTTCGATATTTTATAGACCAACCCGCAGTTGATCACTTGAAGTTTGTATACAGCAACGGGTGCAAAAGTCCAAACGGCCCGAAGAAGGGCAAAAAAGGACCGAGTATACAAACTTCGAGTCAGTGAGCTCACTCCCGCAACTTCAAAGCAAGAGCAGACCGCAGACAAACAAGAAGGAAGGTTTCACTCCGGTCTTGTATCTACGTTTTCGATCCGTTTTGGTCACCCGATTGGGGGTGTGCCGACGCTAAAGACACAACAAAAGAAAGAGACTCAGACTAGTCATGTCCCTGCATCGTACCCGCCATTCGTCGCTCGATTGTCCGGCATCTTCCCATGAAGAATGGACGGAATTTCTATCGACAAGTGTGATGGCGTTATCGACGGCCGAGACCGAACCATCTCGTGCATTTCCAAGCATACAATCACCGACTCATGGTCGCCATCCTTTTCAGCCAAGTGAGGAGATCGCGCTTGATCGTCGGATTGCCAAGCCACGCGGCATGTCCATGAGTGAGACCATGTCATGCCCATCAATGGACGCTTGGCGTCCACTCGGTCGTCGGGCCATGTCTCCACCCACGACGACCATTACACGCTCCTCTTCTAACTCTCCCGAGTCGAATTCACCAATATCTTTGTCCGATAATCAAACAGAACAGGGGGATACGCTCATATCAACGACATTTGGGACACCTGCTGTACTGGAGAAACGTAGCGACTTAATCGAGACGAAACTTCAACCTAGTGCGAGCTTCCGTGGCGTCGTGAGCTCGTGTCTGTCTTCATCAAGCTCTTCGCTAGTTGACGCCGCGTCGTCGTCTTCGGATGAAGAGCAACAAGGGGACGGAAACTCGCCGTTGTCAAAGAACCCACCTCCTCCATCTGTAGTAGACCCGTCGTATGCGGAATCGTGTCTCCCTGTGCTTGCAAAGATCCCACGTCCTCCTCGAAGTATCAGTGTCGATAGTGGCAGTGGCGCTCGACCAAACTCGTTAGGTCATGTCAAGTCTCCAGTGATTGGAAATCGAAAAGATACTCAGACGTGGCAATTACAAGATGAAGAGAGTTTCTTTATGACGTCACCACGCTTTGGACCGTCGCTGGGGAATCGAGAAGAAGGACAGCAGCACATGTTTCGGGGCAACAGTGTCGGCTCTTTACTTTCCACGTACGTTCGTTTGGGTTTGCACTTGGTGTCGACTTGATGCAGATCTTGACTTGATCGTTCTATTTCGATGCTTTTGTGTTCAGTGATGCTAGTAATCAGCAGGAGGAAGACGAGTTTCAGACTCATCCGAGGTGCGTCGGTCGTAGTTGGTGACATTTTCAGGTGGTTCTCTTACTCTCTTGCTTTTAGATTGACAAAAGAGTCACGTGCCTCCTCGGTAGACTTTACTTTGGGTCGTCCACACGAGATAAACCCGCCGTTGCCACCCCCGCAGGAACCACTCCAACGATTGCGTGCTCGGTCGTTCTCCTATTCTGCAGCGTATGGCTCGTCCGGATACCATCCGTTCAACAAACAGCAATATGGTCCTCCCCCTCCTCGTCAGCAGCACATGCAGCAGCCGCAGCAGACAATAGGACCCGATTTCCCTCGGACACTTCGCAGCTTCCACGCTGGGAGTGGCATCATGCAACCTGGACAGCCACAACCGCTGCCTGTTGGTGTCCGTCCTCCGCGTGTTACGATCCCGACGGACTCGCCCATGCACCAATACCAGGTTTGTTTTCTTTCGTTCCTCTTGCTTAACGTAACGGTACGAGTTGAAACTCATCGCTTCGATTGTTGCCCCTCTTGGATGACTCAGTATGGCCCCCCAATGCCGTATTGTCGGTACTCTGAAACGTTTACCATGCCGCCGTACATGGAAAATTCGTATATCGCTGAACAACAGGAAAATCTGTCGCGCCAGGGTTCTTCAGGGCGCGTCATGCGCTCGTACAGTATGGAATACGGCACGTATCCGTCGACGCGCCAAGTGCGTAGTCAGTCAATGGAAGGTCCGCCCGTTTTCGCGTCGGCACCTCAACTCGAATATTCGTCATCTCTTTGTCGTAGCAATTCGGCCGGTGTCACCTTTGATTGGTCTCGTGGACGCATGGAGGCAACCCCTCCACTTCCTCCCGATGTACGACCGGTGGGTGGCAATGGTGCTGCCCATTTCCCGCCTCCACCACCGGAAGCGTACTATGACGTGGAGTTTAAACGAGGGCGACAAGAAGTGTTTGCTGGTCGTGCAGCGTACAAGCCTGGTGAATATGTCAAGGTATAGTTTGGTACATGTTTTCGTGCTACATAACGATGTTTCGCGCGCTAACAAGCAACATTTCGATACGCATAGGTGGAAGCAGATCGTGGAGAAGATATTGGACGGATCGTGCAACGCACGATGGATATATCGAAGGCTGGTGCTGGTAATGAATTGGGAACTTCGGAAGATTCTATGGGGCGTAGCAAGCGGCATGAGCTTCCGACAAAGAAGATTCTCTGTGCGGCAAGTCAGCGTGAGTTAGAAGTGCTGAACGAACAGGTGGGTAGTTTTACACGGAGAGGTTTCGAGCATTTGGAACACGATCTTAAGCCTCTTTGCTTGTGTTTGTTGTGTCTTGTAAAGCGGAAAGAGGAGCATGAGGTGTTTGAAGTGTGCAAAAGCAAAGTGCGTCAGCGTTTGCTGCCTATGAATGTGATTGATGCAGAGTATCAGTTCGACCGTCACAAGCTGACATTTTTCTTTGAAGCCGACCGGTACGAGCTGATTGGGATCTTCCTAGTTGTTTGCATTTGATTATCTATTTGTCTCTCACATTCCCGCTTTGTCACCATAGCCGTATCGATTTTCGAGAGCTTGTTCGGGATCTCTTTGCCATTTACAAGACACGCATTTGGCTGCAACAGGTTGTTCCTTCAGGAAAGAAAACGGGGCCGGAACTAGAGACGAGTTAAGTGCAGTCTGGCCAGACTGCCAGCTTAGAGGGACAGATGGACGTCTTTCAAGTTGTCGCACAAGTATATGAGTCACCTGGGTAGAGTGTTTTTTCTGCCGTTTGGGATCGAGATCGGAAAGCAACGACCTCGGGATCAGACCTGACGTAGACAAGAACAAGAGAGAGGGTGACCACGCTAGACGTACGACTGCAGTACGAGGTAATAACCACGCGCGACACTGAAAGTTAGAGCAAGGAGCAGCGTGAAATGCAGGGAGAGGACATTTAGATGGCGATTTAGACGGATATGTTAGAACTGGTGACGTTCGCGCGGAATAGAATGCTTTTGCTTCATTCACTCTTCTTGGTCTATGATCTGTGCACTCGTATATCCGACGTTGGCGAGTGCAAGAAGTACATTGTCTCAACCGTTTTCCCCACTTCTTTCTCCAATATTTGTCTCGTTCTCGTTCCTCGGTGCGTTGGAAGAAACCGACGTCGCTGTATCCAACGGACACACAGCGACGGCTCTTCCGTTTCTTTCCCTTTGTCATTGCAGGATCTTTTCTCGATGAGGGACGAGCTCCGTCGTGAGTCGTCTCCTCGCGGTCGTACTTCGAATGGAACGAGATCACAAGGGCGATATGTCGTGCCATTTACCCTGTCAAGAGAAGAAGAAGCTCTGGGAGTCGAGGCGGCACGATCTCGTTTACCTCAGTTGATGGCAGCATGTGCTACGGAAGACAAGTCATCGTGGACACGAGTCAAGATAAAGTCAAGAGGAATGAATCTGTGGGAGAAACGTTCCGTGAAGGATCAAGAGTCAAAGAAGAAGAAGAAGAAACGAGGATCTTCTTCTTCTGTATCCGTCGAACGAGCAAGCAGCGACTCAAGCTGCTACTGCGTTCGCAGCAGCACGACAGTCCATGCACCGTTGGATACGGTACTTAAAGTGTTAGATGCATCGGTGACTACGGCCTATCGTTCCTTTTCTCGACTTATCTACGCCAATCTCGTGGCTCACACGTCGGTGCTTTTCCATAGTTCGGCGCCGCGTCCAGACTTCCAGGTTGAAAATGACACTGCTAGCTATGACACGCTGTCTGTTCGCTGGTTGGTGTGTCGATGCAGCAATCCATTGGTATCGGACTGCGACTTTTGCTTCCAAGAGTACACCAAGCGACATTCCATCGACGAGTTGAGCGTGAACAGCCATCAATACAGCAATAACAAACCGTGGAAGGACAGTGGAAGCTGCGATGGGTTGCATGGTGTCAATGAAATGCCGATGGCATATAAACTCTTTGGCTCGATCGAGACAAAACATTGCCCAGAGTTAGTCAAGTCCCATCGTGTCGTTCGCTGCCACGTGCCTCTAGGTGGATTCCTCTTGTATCCCACCCACAGCAGTGACAAGACGGATGTCGTTTTTTACATGAGCCTTGAGCGACATACTTGTGGCGACAGGAACGATAGTGGAGGGCCTGCCAAGGGCACCCAATGCAGTGATGGGCAATTCCGAGCGATCCAGAGTGTTGTGCGGCAAATGGCATTGCATATTGGTCGCCTGGAGAACGCTGTGGAATCGTACACTATGGGTCTGCATCTCGAGTCGTTGCAGACGTTGCAGTGGGTACATAATGCCGAGCGAAGTCAGTGTGTCATCTGTTGCCGTAGGTTTCACCAACTCACGCGACGACGACATCATTGTCGATTATGTAAAGAAGTCATTTGTCGAGAGTGTTCGGTCCATAAGAATGTGGCGTTGCCAACGTTCGGTTCAACCGTGCTACGAATCTGTTCAAGATGCAACGACTTTCACTCGTTATCGCATTCCAAAGCCTCGCCACGCTCAGAGCGAAACAATGTTGTGGCATCAGAAAACCCGCAAAAGCACTTGACAGCTGACCAGGATATGGAGAAGGACAAATTCAAGCTAGATCTCATGCCAACGCCATTCTTTCATCCTCCTCCTACGGGTCAGCGTAGCAAGAATGCGACAGGAGGAAACGTACAAAACGTCCCGAAAACCAATCAATCGCAGGATCACATAGCTGTGCAAGAGTTAAAGCAGAGAGCTAGCTGCTCGAAAGTTGCTTCATCTTCTTTTACTGACGGAATGTATTTCGGAAAGAAGACGGAAGACAATCGAATGATGAAGCCATCGTGCCATCGATCATCTTCTGAAACCTTTTCTTCTCCTCTGCACAACAAAGCACGAGACTTGCACAACCGATTTCAGCAACCAGTTTCCATCGATGACAGAGACCAATCTACTGGAGATCAAGTCAACGACGTTGAAGAAAAAAACTCTGTCTCCCTTGGTGCTGGTGGGACAAAGTCTCAAGCGTTGACTCGTACGTGGCAGGATCCAAGCATTGGGAACAACAACGATGACAACGAAACCTCGACAAGCAGTACGTCGAGTATACCGCAGAAACAGGATCGACCGTGGATTCACCGACACGTTGAGACCCCGCAGTTGTACGAAGACATTTTATTGAAGCTTTGTGAGCACGCAGCGTTGGTGCGACCTTGTCAGTTTGTGGCGTTGACGCTGTTCACGCGTGCAGCTCAAGGGGATCAAAATCAGCTGGATGAAGTGGAATCAGCCGTTCATTTCTTGAAAGCCAAAGGCAAGGCAAAGCTTATGAAGGTCGCGGCAAACTTGCGATGCTGTGATCCAGTTTTCCACTTGCAAAAGTCTGTGATCACACGGAATACGTGGGCACTGGATGAGACAGCGATTCATCCGTCACAATACGATTTCCGACAATTACCCATTGTCCTGGGTCCACAGCGTGCGAGATTTTACGCTGGGGTGCCGTTAACAGACACCCAGAAGCGCTATCGATATGGGGCGCTAGCTGTCTTTGACGCCAAAGTTTCTTCAGGTCATGATAATGATCTAGTGATGCAAAAGACTCTGCAAGCGCTTCAGGTGTGTGCTTGCGAGGCTATGATGGCTATAGACGAGCGGCGAAAGGACATGGAGTTACGTACGTTTCTAAAATCACCATTGCTACAGCTCCGTCAGTCTGAGCCAGCCATGCATCTGGCAACGGACAGGTTACACTCTAAGTCTTCCCTCTATCGAGATATTGGGAGCATTGACGGGGATTGTAAAGATATTGAGGTGACTTGTAATCAACAGCGTGCCTTTGAGGTCAAGAAAGGCTGTACGAACAGTCCGACGTACTCGAAAGGTAGCAACGTCAAAGCTGGAAAGTCTCGAGTGGAATCTCTTCGGAGCAAAATGCAAGAACTTGTACAACGGGCTCATGATACGCAGACACAAATGGTGGAGAACATTCTTGTCATGAAACCCGACCGAGTTTCCTCCTTGATTTAACCTGTATATTGTCCATCAGTTACCTCCTAAGTTGAATGTGAGCTGCAAAAATTGCACCATCAGTATATGAACTGCGCATCTTTTCTTTTGTCTTATGTTTAGACATTTTGGCGAAATTACAGATACCAGATCAATAGCTTCTCATCCTGACTCGGTTACTTGATGTCAAAGAACTCGTACGTCTTGTTCCGTACCGCCAGTATCTTCGAATTCCATTTTTCACGAATAAACGTGTAGTACTCGTGTTCCCGACTCGGCAGTGGGTTGTACCGTAATCCGTTTCGTGTCTCAAACTGCAGTGAAATAGGGAAATTGAATAATGTTGATTCCACGGCAGTAATACTAGTGTTTAGAAACGTACATGTCCGTTGCCGTGAAAACTTTCCTTCACCTGTTGTAACGAGTACAATACTACACTCTCACGGTCCAAAAGTTGAAGTTTCACGGCACCGTACCGCAGTCCACCAAGCGCCACTCCAGCCACAAACGCACTCAACGACATTCAGATATTCACTCACGTCTTTTGTTCCCAAATAGAAAATGTATACAACGTGTATACATTGCAAAATACTTTTCCTAATTTGATGTTTTACACACTTATAAGGATGGCCTAGCCATCAAATTTCAAAAACACCGTCATGGCTGCGCAGGGCGAGCCGCAAGACGCGACGGAATGCATGCCTTTTACTGACAATGAGCTCGACATTACGTATAAAGTATTAGACGTGCTGGCCAATCGTCAAGACTTGTTGGAGCAAAATAACATGCGCATGTTACGCAAGAAACTGGCACCTGTGTCCGAGTATATGGAAGGACGCAAGTTTGGTGGTGTAGGACGTAAGAAATATCTTGAAGATAAGGCAATTCGTGAAGAAAAGCGTGCACGTCATAATCAACGAAAGATGCACGACCGTCGTCACATTAACAGTTCCACGCTGCGCCGTGAGCGTATCGCCAAGCTCGAGTCGCTGCTGCAGCAAGGTAAAGATGAAGGTGCTGCGTTGCCTATGATTGCAGATGGAGTTGCGGGAGAGAATCTTTGCCACTCCACAAAGACCTTGACCAATGGTGCCGAACCGGAGCTCCAGAAGCTTTGTACCAGTGAAGCGCAACAAGCTCACGATGAAAAGACAGCGGCTGAGAAAAAAGAAGCAAGTGCGTTGCTCGGATTCCGCTCATGCTACACCTGTAAAAGTCGATTTGACAAGATTCATCACTTTTACGACCAGTTGTGTCCACGTTGCGCCGAGTTGAACTTCACCAAACGCTTTCAGACGGCGGATCTGCGTGGAAAAGTTGCGCTTATTACAGGCGCTCGTGTAAAAATTGGGTTTCAAGCAGCGATAAAGCTGTTACAGGCGGGAGCAGCAGTCATTGCTACTACTCGTTTTCCGAACGACGCAGCTGAACGTTTTGCAAAACACCCAGAGTATGAGACCTTCAAGGACCGTCTTCAAATCTTTGGCATCGACTTTCGTGATTTGGTACACTTGGAACAGTTCTGCGACTTTGTC
>MIQA02023341.1:0-56079 GCA_001887855.2 Sclerospora graminicola
ACCAGTCCGGCTGGTACATTGTACCCGTCCGGCTCGGCCGGATGGCCATCCATCCGAGCCACTTGGCCGTGGGCGCTAGCTCTTCCTTGACAGCTTCTCATCCGATCCGAGTGCCTCCTTCATCCACTATCTTCCTTCAGGCTCCTTTCACTCATACCTTCCAAACAATCCGCCACCAATCCGCCCCTCGGCCGTCCTCTATCCGCGGTCGTCCCGTCCGCTTAGCCTGCTAGCCCGACTATCCACGCCTTCTGTCATGTTCGTCCGGCCTGATCCCAGGCCGGGCGCCGTCCGGCCGTTCGTAGGTGCGTCCGGCGGCTCTCAGATCGCGTCCTCCATTGACCAGTCCGGGCATCCAGCTAAGGGCGACATTTCAACCAATCAGGTGAGGGCATCCTTCATCATTAGTTCGTTTATTTCTGGAACAGTTCACCACACAGGCACAAGTGACAAATTTTACAGAAATATCAGATCTCTAAATCTATTCTACAACAGTGGTATCGGAAAATTTGGAGGGCTAATCAACCAGAGCAGGAAGTGTTACAAATTTCGGATGGATTCGCTTCAGGATCGGAATACAATCCGTCGAAGCAAGGTGGCAGTTCGCAGGACACCCAGGAATCCGGTGGAGGAGATAGTCCCACTATCAAACGAATTTGCCGCAGGGATTCCACAGATGAAAGAAATGATTCGATGGAAATAGTTCCGGTGGAACGGGAATTAATGGATGAATTTATGAAATGTGAGAAAGAGGCGTTTGTAGTTCCCATTTCGTTGGAAGATTTCAACATAACTTGGCACAAGGTATTGCTTACCTGGGAGGAACAAACTGGTATCCCATTTCTGCTACTTAGTTCGACCCAAACATTGTGGATTAAAGTAGCCCACCTGGAAGCTAACCGCTTACTACATCTAATTAAGGACATCACCGGGTTATATTTCACATTGGACAATGTCCACTCTAGCGTTTTAGTGGAATTAACAAAGCCGTGGAGAGAACAATGCTGGCTGGCGGTTGTAGATGCAGGAAAACGCGAAGGGTTAATGGATATAACGGGACAATGGTTCATGGAGTGGGAACAACGCTTTCATGTCATAAAAACGATGGGACAAAAAATAGCTATCATGAATAGTTCGCAGGAATGGTCTCGTTTACCAAAAATCCAATTTGGCGGTAATAAGGTATTGAAGGTATTAGCGCCAAGACAAGCTCTGGCTCTAGCTACAATACTTCTTTGTGCGCATCTATTTGCCGTACAATTGGCGGCAATTCTTGGAGATAATTATTATCCAACAGACACTATCTTGTGTTTACTTCAGAGACATCTTAAAGTAATGGAGATCAGCCAAGATTATGAGGAAAAAGTTAACGCCTTGGAAAAGGGGAGTCGAACGCTTGGAAACTTCTTTTTACGTATGTTAATTCAACAGATGTGGTCCAATCGGCTGCTACGAGTGGTGACAGAAATATCGAACATGATCAGCAGGATCTTAGTTGTTACTAAGGGCACCGCTAAGACTGTGTCTGCTACTAATCCGTATTATGATATGACAAATCGCGATATTTTTACGAAATTAAGGATATGGAATATAAACCAGTTAGGGAGTCAATCTCGAATGACTATAGATCCGTGTGTATCAAACGTCTGTATAATACACTGTATTATACAGACGTATTATACAGCATTAAAAATACATACGTATTTAACGTATTTTTTTCTTTTCGTGCTAGATAGACAGGAATCGACTGTAAGGTTTGAAGTGTAAACCCATTCTACACCCCTAGGACACCCTAAACTAGCGTAGAAATAGCTTTTATAGAGTATTAAGCCCAAGTATTACAAGAGGTAAGATGAAATGATAAACACATACTTATGTGTTTATCATTTCATCTGTTTTGATATCACTCACTACTTTAAACAATGCTTTAATTCTACTTAGAAGGACAATCAAACAACATTAAATATTAAGATATGCGGATTTGTACTGATAACCTTTTTCAACTCACAATTTCACCACAACTGAACTGCCTCCGCTAAAATGCATGCCCTTCATCCTCTTTTTGTCGATGGATGGGCTTCCCTCTCTTTTTTTATCCGTTCTAATGGGTTACTACGGCAGTAATAAGCACCACAACATGTCCTATCATAGGACATGTTGTGGACTTTCACAAAACCAGATGACCGGTGAATTACAGTACTGATCCGTGTGTCCCAGTTAACCCGACTTTTACGGTAATTTTGTATAAATATTGTATTAATAATGTATTAATACTGTATTATACACTGTGTCGAACCTCAAATTGTATAGTACGGATCTATACGAATGACTCTAATCCTCTGACTACTATTATTTTAAGTCAGTTCTAAATTTGCGATATTGCCCTTAATTGTGTCCCAATTAAGGTTTAGGGCTAAAATGCGTGGCAATGACGAAACCTGACCTTCTCTACTAGACCCGGGTCCTGCGAGTGACCCGGACAACCCAGGGGAGACGGAAGACCAAACTCCCACGAATAGAGAAACAGGGAGTGGAGATGAGTTTGTTCCAGAAACCCCGGACTCGATCGAGGCAGAGAGAACGAGTCCGGGGAAGGAAGATGATGCGGAACAAAGAGTAGTACCGGATGAACCGGTACTGGATCCGGTAAATACTATCGAATCCAACAAAAACTCTGAGATATCAGAAAATAAACCGGTATCTCAGGAGACAGTAAAGGATGATAATAGTAAAACAGAGACTGTACCTCAAAATCAGGGTGAAAAGGAAAATAAATCCAGTGAAGAGCGTTTAAGCATCATTAGCTCACTAGACTCACGCGAGCCAAGTTAACTGGCATTAGCCTTGAAGACGGCACTATGCCAAGTGCGAACTAGGAAACCGAGAGTAAAAGCCTGGCTGGATTTGACACAAGAGTTATTTACGTCGATATATGTGAAGGTCCGAGGACCGACTTCACGTTTATCAGATGTAGCAAAACGATCCCGCAAATAAAATCAGCGGAAGTGGAACGAGTACTGGACCTATTTGAACTAATGGTGATAGATGAACAGAAAGACTGGGGGCTTTGGCGTCAACGTGTGATTAGTTCGGCGGTGATTGCGCAGAAAACGACGCAATCTTTCGAAAGCATACTATGGAAGGCTATCGGACAGGTAAAAGTACTCCAAGAATAAAGGCTACCACCCACCCTTCAAGGATGGGCGAATAAGGTGACAGGGAAAACCATCACTATGGAGCAGGATGCGAAACTGGTGAGCAAAACTTTTTTGTTCAAGACATCGCTGTACACCCCAGATGAGATCACTCAGCTGAGAGCTGTATGCGAGAAAGAATATGGGAAATATGCGCCAATGCAAGTACGGGAAGGTAGTGCAGAGGAATGGAGAATCGTCCAGGGACTTGTAGAAGAAACAATCATCGCAAAGAAATTACCTCAGTTTCTCAAGCGTATAATGAAAACAGAGGAACAAGTAAAGCTGGTACATACTATCCGAGCACAGGTGGAAGGGTGTATAGTTCTCGATTTGAGAGGTGAGAATATTATTAAGGAAGCATTCCTGAGCACAAAAAGCATCCAAGAAAGCATCGCAACAGCGGCGACGACGAGAGGGACAGGCGGACCGGAGCTGTGGCGAATGATAGCGCAGCTAAAAAGAATAAGTTATGACAGCAGCAAGCATGCTTTATACTTTCACTTTTTCACGCGGGACATGGCCCGGAAATTTGCGGGAATAACTGTTCCGTTCCATCGTTACGACCATGTTCTCAAGAATTTACATCATCAAGCGCAAGCAACGAGTGGTTCGGCGTGGGAAAAGCAAAGGGACAGTAATGGAGAAAGTTTCGAGCATAAAGGATACTATTCATGTGTGCTAAAGAATGTGACTCGATCAGTTGATCTATTGAAGCTCTCCAATTTTCTGAAAAAAGTTCTCGGAATGGAATTTCAATTAGACGATTTGGATAAAAATGGACCCTTCTCGGATACTTCAACATCATGGGAATTAATTGTGGAGTCGGATGCTTGCCCGACGGCATTGTTGAATATCAAGCGAATCTATTGGGGACATACGATGATAATTCTGGAACACCCAAGTATGCGGGGTAAGAAGCAATGTTTACGATGTGGTGAGCTGGGACATCCAATACGGAAATGTGGGACTGCTCTTTCCGACCTACTGAAGAAGAACTGTATTCACGTAAAGTTAGAGGAGTTGAAGACTTATGAGGCTCCCACACAAACTTTCAGGAGTATGGAAGAATTAAGAGCGCAAGTAGATGCTGTCAGAGAACGACAGTTAGCCGAACAAGGAAAGGCAGCTCAAGAAGAGACATCAGAAACGACCAACGATGACAAATCAAGTGAACCAACATTGGCTTGTGTCACTCCGTGTAAAACCACGGAACCCTGTGAAAATTCGAGAGAAGACAAGCACCATGCAGTTCATCACAAAGAGATGCATCAACGGAAACAGTTACCAGACTGGATTACGGTAACCAAGAAAAAACACAGACCTCAAAGTCGGCCACAATCAGCAGATGATGAGGAGGAAAAGGCGCCAATCCCTCAGGTAGCTTCAAGTCTACAACGTGACATACAACAATCACGTGAAGAGAAAGTTCACCCAATTAGCAACAAGCCATTGATTGGGCAAGGTAAAGATAGACAAGAAAGTTACCCACCGAAAACGAAAAAGCGCAAATCCAAGTTGGAAAAAAAGAAGGCTAAGGAAGAATATGAAGTGATTCTTCAGAAAAAGGCGAGTGCATTTCTAATGTTGGAAGGACGGGCGAAGAATGTGATTACGGAAGTGATTGATGAATACGCAAAAGTTGACGGGCCTATATTAAGACTAGAACCATTGGATTGGGAGGAGGATTTACCGCAAGATTTACAGTCGGTATCAAAGTTATTTGAAGCCTTAGGCATTCGGAAAGTCATGACCCCGCCTACGGGTAATTGTCAATTTTATGCAGTTTCTCAATCCTTAACGGGATCGGAAAAATTATTGAAAACGATGGAGCATTGGAAAAACTGACAAAAGCCTTAAAAGAAGGATGTTTGGCAAGAGCCTTGATGGACTTCGAGGACAAATTCTCACATGAAGCAAGGAAATCGACCCTTAAGGAACTGGGTCGAACCAAATCGGATTTGTCAACCACAGAATCGCGGAAACAATTTCAACAGTATTTATTGGAATTTGCAGAAAGCAGTTCAAAAATCAATGACAATATCCCCCGTCAAGCTTGGGGGAGCAACGACATGCTGATGTCGATAAGTACGATGTTACAACGAGATATGTACGTGCTGAGCCACCCCACAAGTGCAAAGGTTCCAGGTTTCAATTTGTTCACGCCAGAAACGCGTACAAAACGGAGGAAAACATATCAAATAAGTGGAGAATACCCAATCACGATTGGTGTAGATGAAAACATTTCTAACAGAAGTAACGGAACAAGATTATCAGGACAAACGACCGATCATACTCGAATACAGTGGGCAACATTACGCAGCCATATTAAGTGGTGAAAGACAATGGCCAAAGGACGATGTTGACATGAATAAAAGTAGTGATGAAGAAAATTACGATGACGAAAAGGTACACTCCGGACAAGAAGGAGCACCGGAGTTAGATAGTAGCGAGATATCGCAAGGATTGTAGAAAGTGATGAAGGCATGGTAACTAACTATGGTAATTATTCACCGTGGGACCCAGATGAGTGGGATGGTAACATTGAGGACATTCTCCACAGGCTAAATGGGCCGACCATTCACCATGCCTTAAAATGTGAAATTGCTGACATTATCAGAACTAAGGATTCGAGGATGCGCGAATTGCTCCATTTCCTATCAGATACTGTTAGTAAATTGTCACTTCCGGAACAAGAAAGCTTACTCGAGGCTAACTTGGAGGACCCAGCAACGGCAACGTATTTCCTTCAAAAATATCAGATTTCGAAACCAATTCTGGAACAATGGTATCACAAAGTATGGGCGGATACTCAACCGGAACAAGAAATATTACTAATATCTGATGGATCAACTTCAGATTCGGACTATAAACCATCCGATACAGGAGAAAATTCACAGGACACATCGGAACCGAGAGGAAGTAATAGCCCCCATTCAAAACGGCTGTGTCGGCGAGACCATAATGATGAAAACACCGAATCAATGGAGATAGTACCAGTAGAGCGTGAACTTATGGATGAATTCATGAAATGTGAGAAGGAGACTTTATCGAACCCACTCTCGCTAGAAAACTTCAACATCACATGGCATAACTTAATCCTTCAATGGGAAGAACAAACGGGCGTGCCATTTCCGTTAATCAGCTCCACGAAAACATTGTGGGTTAAGGCGGCCCAAAGAGAAGGCAATCGGTTATTACACTTATTAAAGGATGTTCCTGGAACGCACTATATCCTAGATAGTGTTCACTCGAGTGTATTGGTTGAATTAACGAAAAAATGGAGAGAGCAAACGGGAAGGTCTTCTAGATATACCAGGGCAATGGTTCACGGAATGGGAAAACCGCTATAACGTCATGAAATCTCAAAGTCAAAAAATGACGATAATTAACAGCTCCCAAGAATGGGTGAAGTTACGTAAAATCCAGTATGGTGGGAACACAATATTAAAACTGCTCGCACCGAGACAAGTACTCCTCCTGGCGACAATGTTATTAAGCGGGCATATATTCGCGGAGCAGTTAGCGGCGATGCTCGGAAACAATTACAATCCCACAGACACCATTTTATGCCTACTTCAGCGGCATATACAAGTAATGTCTGAAAACCCGGAGTACGCAGCAAAGTTCACGGCGTTGGAAAAAAGAGAACAGACAGCATGGAAAGACTTGTATGAGTACATGAACTCAGAAGAAGCAATCCAGGCAACCGTCAAGGAAAATATAGCCACAGAGAAACACGGTCTGCAGGACCCCAGTTGTTACTAAGGGCTCCGCAATCAATCATGCCTCTACCCATGAATATTTTGCCATGAACAACAGTGATATTTTTACGAAACATCGTCTTCTGAAAGACATGGAATATACACCGTCAAAAGTAAGTAAGGATGACCCAAAGAATTTGACATCAATAATTTTATCCCAAAATGTTAGGGGTTTTACAAAAAAAGATATTTCAAACTGGCTATATTCCTGGAAGAGAGGTGGATCGGACTATCAAGCACAGATTATATTTCTCCAAGAAACGCACATAGTAACCACCACGGAACGGGATGAAGTAGCGACACAATGGGCTCTGTTATGGGGACAGACTCATAAATCACAAAAATTGTCTTATTGGAGTGTACACCCGTATAAGCAAGGAGGAGTAGCGATATTGATTGTGCCAGAACTTGTGCATCAAATTAAACCATGTTATGAATTTGGGTGGACGGATCGTGCAATAGCAGTGCAATGGAATGACTGCACTTTGATAAATCTGTATGGGCCGTCTGGGGATGCAGTTGGAAGGGAAATATTTTTCAGTGACATCAATAAAATGTTCCTCAGAAAACCCTCGAACTGCATAATAGGAGGTGATTTTAATTGCGTGGACACCCCAATCTTAGATAGATTAGGGGGAAATCGATCGCATCGACCTGAGAGTAGTGCTCTCTCGAGACTGGTAGCGTCCTGGCACTTGTGGGACGCGCGCCTTCTTATGACACCTGTTATAGATGAATTACAGCTTGACCAAACAGATCACTTTACGTATTGGCGAGGTAATCAAGCGAGCCGTATCGACCGCTTTTATGTATCGGATCAATGGAAAGGTTGGGTGGTATGGGTAGCTGTGGAAGCTCCCTCAGTTTATTCTGACCATAATCAATTGTATCTGTGCCTAAAAGACCCAAGTGTGTCAAGATTACAATTGGCAAATAGACGAATGTCTTACCCTTTTCCAGGATATCGTGATGACAAAACTCGAGATATGTTATTGGAACGGTTAATGCAAACCCGGACTACTCCAATCTCAACATTAACGTGGGATAATTCCATTGATGAGTGTCGAAACATAATCTACAATATTAGACGGAAGGTGGCGAGACGAAGACGGAAGCGGGTTCGGCATCTACAGCGAACTGCGAGAGATAACGCGACTCTGCGTAAACATATTGTTCAGGCTTTAGCAGATGACATGAGTAAAGAAAGGTCCTTCCGCAGGGGACTGCGTCTACATAGATCTGCAGCAGATGTTCGGTGGTTATTCAAACGGACATCCATATGGGAAAGGGATCAGACAGTGACCAGAATGAAAGCAACTTCAGGTCCGGCATTTGAGGCTTCAATTTCCATTCCCGATAGATTTGCCGCCACTTGGAAACAATTCTAAGCGCTAGTCATCGAGTCGTCAAAACCTCCACATTGATGAAGGACATTTGTCAATTCATGAAGGTACCACGGGATAGAATGGTAACTGGTACACAAAACATGATGTTAATGGAGGATATTCTCGAGGAAGATGTCGCTTGCGATCAGAGGTATAGCCCGTAGAAAAGCAGCTGGACACGACGGAGTGAGTAATGATTTCTACAAGGACTTCTCGGATATTCTTATCGGACCATTAACAAAAATCTTTAATGAGATTCTAGCTGGAGCAACCCCACCTACATCGTTCTTAAAGGCGGTAGTTATACCGTTAAGAAAAAAAGGCGACTCCAGTGACGCTCTTGACTATCGGCCAATCTCGTTTAACTACGGGATACAAATTATTTGCTAAAATCATTGCCCGTCGGCTTCAATCTTTTCTCGGACAACTCATTGGAAAAACCCAACAAGGGTTCGTAGCGGGGCGAAGAATGGATAAGGCAGTAATCATGATGCAGGCGACCTTTGACACGTATAAAGATATGAGGAGAGAATCAGCGGCCCATAGCGCAGGGATACTGTTCCTAGATTTTAGCAAAGCCTATGATACGGTGGACCGGGATTATCTATTTACCGTCCTCAGTTTATTCGGATTCTCGGATGGTTTCATCGATTTATTGGACAGACTTCATGCTGGGACAACAGCAGAATTCATGGTAAATAATAGCTTTTCAACGCCCTTAGAAGTGCGATCAGGCATCCGTCAGGGATGTCCGTTAGCTCCCCTCCTCTTCATCATAGCAGCGGAGCCACTGGCCTTGGCATTATTACAGGAAGAACAGTTAACCGGGGTAAGCCCCCTTAAATGTGACAGCTCGGTACAACACCGTTTCTCAGCATTTGTGGATGACTCGACGATTTTTATTCAACGTGCGGAGCAAGCTCCAGTAGCTTTAGCAATTGTGCGGAGATTCGGGGACCTATCAGGATTGCATATCCAACCAGCCAAAAGTCAGTTTCTCTTCCTAAATTCAGAAGTTGTACCAAAAAAATGGTACACCTTACCGGTAATACCGGAAGGAGAAACCATTCGATATTTAGGTTATCACTTTGGATGGGCGAATCTACGCAGTATAAATTGGGCACTCAGAATTCAAGCCATCAAAAGACGTCTGGCGACAGCAACAGAATGTGGTACGGCATTTATGGGAGAGTGCAATTATTTAATGTTATTGCGATCCCGTCTATGCTATTTACAGCGCGAATGTTCGATCCGTCTGGGGAAGTATTACAAGAATTAATTCACATCCAGAAGGCATTTATATGGATAAACAGCACCATAGCCGACAAGGAACGGCACAAGATATCACCGACCTTACTCTTTACACCGCACGCGGCGGGAGGAGTAGGCTTAATATCGATACCGGTTGCTTTACAGGTCCAAAGATTAAAATTGACTTACCAATGGTTGATCGCTGCGAGAGACACCTACTAACGAGCGTGGTTAGACCTACATGGGATTGACTCCGATTGTTCAACAGGACCATGGATTTCACCTACAACAGGTTATAAAGTCTGTCAAGCAGGGAAGCCAGTACGCGAAACCACAACCAGGACTATTAGAAGAACTATAATGGAATGGCTAGGACCGGACTCGGACCAAAGGGAAAATTGCAGCGATATACTCAAACGAGTTTACCGAAGGTGATACGCGACATGGAAAATGGTCTGGCAGTGAAAAGTCAAGGATGATGCCACTCAGATGTTATCACCGTAACTTTTGATATTGATGAGTATCCTTATCACGACTTGCTCCCAGGCTCCATGCTGCTTTTCTGGGGAACATATCAGATGAGCTCTAACCCGTGGATACAAGAAGTGCAAGCGGATGTACTAGTGCCACGGAAATATGAGCGAATTCCAAGAATGGCTATCAGAGATTTAGGTATAACCAGACTAACGAAAACAATGTTTACGTGGCAGGTTACTGGAATAAGTGAAAAATCCCATACGTACGCCAAAATAGGACGATGGCTTTGTGCTATAATTCTAGCTTCACCGAGAGTAGAAATCGGTCAAACGCTTGGAGTCAGACCACCAATCCAAATGGATCGAGGTCCGGCCTGTCTACAATCGTTCGAGTGGTCACTTGTGTCTCCCGGGAAGCTCAGAGGAGTAGCAACGAACAGTAACGATTCATGCATACTCACACAACAAGCGGATGGCATAATATGGAGAATGATCTCGAGTACACTACAGGATAAGGAGGACATATCCTCACCTCAAGATGATTACGTCGTATTGAAACCCCTTCCGGATTTGCATCTGATAGGATGGTCAGTCGAAGATTCGACGCCGATACGAAAAATATGGTATCAATTAAGACGAGGTTTCCGGAAACTGTATTTTCATGGGATAGCACCCCAATTACCAAAGGTGCTATTGAAGTGGAAGACCAAATGCACGACAAGTTCCTGGTGGACTGGCTTACAAGATGTGGAGTTGAATAAGGTATGGGAACATGATAATATGCTGACAAATTATCAGGTTTGGGTGCACTTTAGGGCGGTAACTATGCAGTTAAATACTTTTCATATCCGGACAACCTCGGATCGCAGCTGCGAACTAGATCGTACCTGCACATCCACAAGGACGGATATCAGTCACATCCTCTGGGAATGTAAACGAGCGAAAGCTTTCTGGCGTCGGCTGATCCAGCAATGGCGAGGAGTCATTCTAACCGATAGGGAGTTATCTCTATTTGAAACAGCGGTGGTGTCCCGAAAGGCGCCCCCAATTGGATCAAGAATAAAGGAGGCAATGATGCATCAACATGGGTGGTACGATGAAACCTACACAGCGGTATTTCAGAGATTATGGAATGGCCTGTGCGGGATTGGTGTTGCGTGGCTATGGCAGCTTCGGAACCAAACGATTTTTCAAGGCATACTGAGAGATGCGTTTGACCATCTCGAGACTATATGGAACAACTGCAAAATCCAAGTTGCAGCAGTGGCAGAATATGAAGCACGATCATACTCAACGCGGGAAGACGGTATTAGACTACGTATAAGTTCACAGTGCGTCTTCGAATATCTTCCAGCACCAGATACCCATTTCCCAAGTGTCGACCAAGATCAAGTGTCTGTGATACGTGACAGTACCACACCCAATAAGTCTGAGCCTAGATTACATTCTAGAATGCATATGTTTATAGTAGCTAATAGTTAAGACTAATTAGAACTACATTTTACTACTACTACTACTTGTCTGTTTCTGGTTTTTCACAAAAACAAATGCATTATGATTGGTGGAAACTAACAATATCCGATAATCGGTAGTTTTACAAAACGTGCTGTAACGTGTTTTTTCCTCTGTCCAGAAATATAAGGCCGCGCCTACAGTTAAGCGTGTCCAGGAATATAAGGCCGAATTGGTTTTAAGTACGATTTCACATATAAATTTACAGATGGACAGTTTGGTTACAGATGGCGTTGACAAGATACCTATTGCGGTGAGGGAGAGAGAAGATAAAGAAAAACCAGTGGCATTGGCGTATGCCTCAACCAAGAAAGACAAAGAGGCATTAGCGTATGGCCCAAATGAAGACAAACCTGTGGCATTGTCGTATGCCCCAACCAAGAAAGACAGTGAGGCATTGGCTTATTCCCAAAATGAAGATAAACCAGAGGAATTGGCATCGTGGGACTTTCTCGTCATCTGCCATAACCTTTCACAAGGTTGGACCGATGTCTCAATGCGTACGGCCACCACTTGTAATGCGCGAAGATTTCCAATATTCTCTTGCGTCACAACACTATTAACTCCAATATAATATTTATATCGTGTGTTCTTTTGTCGATTGCACTCTGGCCTTCCATCGGTGCGCCTTCCTGATTGCATTCCTTTCTTATTGCTTGTCTCTTCATCCGGGACTAGGTCATCGTTTCGGCAGGCGCTACGCTACCCAATTTAAGAAATTGAGCGCAGCACTGGAAATTCTCGAACTTGCCTGCAACTATAAGAAGGTGCCGTTTCGAAAGGTCTTGCAGGACGTCTCTACTCGATGGTCAACTTTCACCGCATTTAAAAGACTGCTTCATTTGGAGGCTCCTCTACAAATGATGGCGAGCAATGGTCCGATCAAACTGGGAGGAGACCAGCAACTTACTGATACTAATTGGGAAATTATTCGGTTTTGCTCAAAAAACGTACTTCCCTACTTCAAAGCTGCAGAGAAGGAGCTAAATACGTCACAATAAGTATGGTCCTTATGATAGTGAGAATGCTCAGGGGGGATATAAAGAAAGCTATCGCTATTGCGGAGAATATATGCAACGACACCTCGGACTAACACTCTGAAGCCAGAAGAGAGGCCGCAGTACTTGACCTTGAACTCCTAAAAAAGACGCTTCGGGACTTCAAAAACCGGTGGGAAAGAGGTAACAACCAGTTAGAGGAGGTCCCACTTCAGCTGGTTTACGCGGAGGCTCTTGATCCTCGCACTTCCAGATTTGCAAATGGAGCTTTTAGCGGCACCGTTCACGGTAGAAATGTTTGAGATCTTATTACCGAAGAAATTATTCAGGATCTTGAGAACGAATAAGCCGAAGCTGCTGCAGCACAAAGAAAACGACGTCGCGTTCATGATCCGCGGAGCGCCGATACCGGTGGTGGGTCTTCATTATCAGCAGCAGCTATTACAACTACTGACGATGCGGAGCCTGCCAAGAAGCGCAGTAAGAAGAAGAAAGAGCTGCTAGACTATGATGATCTATGGTCTGGAGCTGCAGGAGCAGACCAACAGCAACAAGAGTACGATGCGGAAAGTGATGCAGAGAAACAACTAAGAGAGCAAGTCACGGCAGCTGAAATCCGAAGGAAGCAGATCATACATGAGGTCAACATGTACCGGACAGCTGCACAATCCTCGGTTCTATAACAAAACAAGAATCCATTGCAATGGTGGAAGGAGAAGTCCCAAAAGTTACTTCCTAACGTTGGCAAGTTCGCAAGGCGAATTCTAGCAATTCCAGCTACTTATGCACCTTCAGAGTGTTTGTTCTCAGCCGCAGGATTGACGATCACGAAGAAGAGAAACTGTCTTTCCGGAGAGAAAGTGTCAACACTGTGTTATCTCCAGGGAAGCTGGGAGGCTGCAGATGATATGCTGAAAAACACCAACGAAGAGAAGAAAAAGAAGGGGGAGGAGGAGGAGTGGTGGGTGTGGGAAGAAACTCCTAGCAGAAGAAGAACTATACCAGCATAATTAATGAAACAACATTAGTGGTGGTTGTTGGAAACCTTTTATTTGGTTGGTTGGTGAGGAGGCAAGACAGTTCGTTGTAGGTGGAAGATATTTGCATTATTGAACTCATAATAAGGTCTAAAGTACAACTATTGTACTTCATTCCTCTTAGGAGCTCACCAGAGTGCTTGGCAAATTGTCAGGTTTCGCCACTTTACCAGTTTCGCCAGTTTGTACCAGTTGACTATCATTCATTGCCAGTAAACTGGGATAACTGAACTGGTTGTGGTGAGGACGAACTGGTTCACTGGTTTGGTTACCAGTACAGCTCTAATACGGTCATATGATAAAACTCAATTTTGTTCATTGTACGAAAGAAACCATTTCACCTGTCAAATCCGATCACACAAATATGCAGTTATATGCTTGACTATTGCGTGTTATGGAACGTAAAAATACTGGTCAATACAACCACCGCGCTCTATTTAATATGGTGTGGATTGTGGTAGCTGTCAAAATAATAATGGAGATAAACAAAATTAAATCAAACCGTTCATTCTTTTCTGAAACAGAGAAGTATTGACTACTAGATACTTGTATCAATAACCACAACATATCAATGGCAACACGCCCTTATGTTTTAGCCTGGTTACATTTTTCTGTTAACTCGATTTTGTGACCGGTGTAGAGTTCATACTGGTAATGGGTTGGGGCGGGAGAAGCAACATCAAGGGCAAGAATGCTGCCCCCAAGAAGCACATCTACCATATCATTTTAGAAAAATGCTATTGCATTTCTAGCTGCGCATGATATTCAGCGTACTCGTGAAGAATTTTTGAGCCAGCACTCCGATAGAGCATGGAGATCCGAGTGCTGTGTCGTCTACAAATGGGCTAAGCAGTCTAATTTGATAGCTTCCTCGGCGGCAACCAGTCGGACGGCTTCTCATAGCAGGAACCGGAAGATGGGAACGGGTACTGTGCTCACTGAGGAAACGGAAGCCCGCATTGTGAAGTGGCCCAACGAACTACGTGGCTGTGGTGTGTATGTGGCTGCATCTATGCTATGCATCAAGGTCACGGAAGAAGCGCACGTCCAAGGCGTACCGAAGGGCAACTTTTCGGCCTCACCGACTTGGATGCTATCGTTTCTCGGTCGCCATCGTCTCTCATTCCGCTGTCGTAGTCGATCCAGTCAGACATCTCCTGATGCTGACGGTGAGATTGCCCAGCAGTTCGACATTGAGGTTCGTGCTGAAATGGAGGCACTCCGAATTTCTAGTGTCTACAATGCTGATCATACAGCAGTATACTTTGATATGCTACCTAACAAAACAGTGGATGCAGATGATCACGCACCGCCTGGGTGAAATGCAGCAAAAAAGAGAAAGAACGAGCAACGGCGATGCTCATGGCGGATAGCGATGGTAACAAGTTTACGGTATTCATGTGTAAAGGTGGTGGAATCGAAAATTTCAGACAAGCAGAAGGAGAACGTGTAGAAGCGTCACGGGTTTGGGAAGAACTTATGGGAAGAAGCAAAATGTATTAAGCGTGACCATGGCATTCAAGCGTACGTCAATAAAGCAGGGTTGTGGAATGCTGATCTAAGGGTCAAGTGGTTTCGGTTTCATTTTGGCGACCGCAACTGTAATGGGGCACCATTACATAAGTGATATTTAAGTCAAAATATGACAGTTCATTTTCAATCTCGCGATCTGAAATATGAATATTGGATTATAAGTTATCATAATCCACAAGGAAATCCGATCCGGATGTACATACCGAATCCAAGAGGGGATTTAATAGTAAGAGTACTATGAAATCAATTTTATACTACATGTTTGTATGATTAGTTTAGGATGAATTATAGTAATTAGCTCTAAACCACTCATAATATATTCGCTCTTAAATCTACCGTCTTGCAGCCACACGTCTTAGTTATATATTAACATATATTATTTAAGGAACTATTAACTAACTAAATAGTCCATACTAAAGTTTAATCTTACTTAAACTATTGAGGAGCAAATTGCATTTGCTCCCCACCAATTGCACGCTTCCTCATTTGCAATTAATACAGTGTAAGCCTGTAACAGCTAGCCTGTTACACCTGGTAGCGCTTAGTAGTCGGTCTTAACGACCACGGTTCTGTTCCGCTAGTTAACTAGCAAAACGAGGGTTTAAGAGCCACTCGGTCGACATGGCGACGGCCAAGGAGCGTCAAGTTGCGCAAAATCTAGTGAGGGAGGCCTTCCCTCACTTTCAACAACGTGCCGTGGACACCGTTGTTGAGATGATGCGGACCATGGGGACCGACGTCATCACCATCATCCAAGGCAAGTCCTCGGAGGAAGCTTTGGACATGGTAAATCGTTTCAAACGACTTTAACTTGACCCACATTCGCGTTCCGCGTCATTACTATCGCGGTCGACACCCTCAACGCCTACGACAAGCGTTGAGGTTGTAAAGGCGCGGATTCCGCTCTTTAGTGGTGAAGGGGTTGAACCCCCTACGAAGATGGTTCGCAGAGGTGAAAGATGTCATCTCTGCGCAGAAGAATTAAAAGCGGAGCTTAAACTCAACTTTGAAGCTCCAGAAATGGAACTTAGTTGCCGGCAAGAGTTCATGGAACTCCGGCAAGGAAAGCCTAATATACAAACTTACGCTTACAAGATCCAATATTTGTTGTCAAATATTGTGTTTGAGCCTGTACCCCCTGCCATGCATGTAACTGGCTTCATGAATGGACTGAATGATGGTCCCATCAAACAGAGTCTTTATCGTAACCCACCAAAACCTCTGAGGGATGCTATCGACCAAAGCATCCGGGAAGAATTTAGCATGCAATCCGCGTCATCGCATGCTGGATTCGGTCGAAGGGCTCAACAGCCTTTCGACTTTAACATGCATCATCAGCATGTTAATCAATTCTCAAACAGACGAAGTTCACATTTCGTCCCAAAACATCAAAATCCGCACCAGAGTATGGGTGGAAGAGGTCCAGAACCAATGGACCTATCGGTTGCAGTCGCCTCAACGACGAGGCAACCGAAGAATAAGAATTTTCTTCGCTACAATCGATGCGCGAAGATGGGGCATTACGCCCACGAGTGTAGGGCACCGCGTCCGGTACCACGCCACAAGCGGACAGGAAAGCTCGCCCGGTCGGCGACATCAACAGGGGGATCCCTTTGTCGATGCAAAAAACGTAAACAACCAGTAGGGGCGGGGTGTCCTACTGGAAGGGTTATCTCGCATGCCGACATCGGGCATGTGAGGATAATAGCCCAGACGGGACTATGTCCTGTCAAAAGGTACAGGGTGAAGGGAAACCTCTCATCACCCTAGAGGTTAAGCCGCATGGAAACGATATTACCATGCGCGGATTGTTTGATACAGGAGCGTCAAACAATTTCGTTAGAACTGAATGTCTAACATCATTGAATTTCGTGGAGGTTGATACCCCACGAAGTATGTTGTCAGTCCGGTTAGCAACAGGTGCTACCGTAACTATACCAAAGCGTGTGATTTAAACACGCTTCGTGCTGGATGAGCTGTCGTTCGAGGATGAATACATCGTCCTCGATTTAGACGACAAGTATGATATTGTCTTGGGTATACCCTTGGATGTCCAAGCATAAATACACGATCGACTGGGTCAACCTGTCGATCGTCTGCGGCGGATTCACAAGAACTGATCACCCTGTGAATAATCCGGCTGTATCAAACGATACAACCGCAGCGTCAGACAGTCTGGTGGATAGCGATGGCACCACCAGGTCTGATCTGACACTATCGACGGAAGGTTCATCCGCTGATAAGAGTCCAGTGGGACTTGCACACGCAACAGAAGAGTCGTTGCGTGTTGGTAACGTGTACAACACGGGTGACAAACATTCCCGTGTTCAAGTGTCCACGGTCGTCGAGATGAAGTAAAATCCACGGTGGGAGGGAAACACCCACCGTGAAAACGAAGTATTATCCACGGTGGGAAACACCCACCGTGAGAACGAAGTATTCTTCACGGTAAGAAACACCTACCGTGAGAACAAAGAATTATCCACGGTGGGAAACACCCACTATGAGAACGAAGAATTATTCACGGTGGAAAACACCCACCGTGAAAAACGAAGAGATATCTGCGGTGGGAAAAAACCACCGTGAGAACGAAGGTACCGACACGAGGGAAGACAATCCCCGTGTTGAAGATGAAGAACGCACAACCGAGAGCAGTTGTGAACAAGAAAATTCCATGGTTAGCAGTGGATACCATGAGGGAGAAGCCTTGCACACGAGTGATAACAATCACCGTGTTACAACACAGGCAATCGATCAGACGGGAGCATCAGATCGCGTGAACGAGTCAGTTAGACGATAAACGTCTTGACGCAGACAAAGACCGGATTAGCTACCCAGTCTCTGGCACTCGATAATCCTCCGAAAGAAGGATCGGAAGTGATGACCTTCCAGCTCTTAGCTGGAATGAATTTGTGAAGAATTTGCACGATGATCAGATCGAACAGATCTGCGTCATCGTTAAAACGGATGATGCTCCGCTCGCGAATATCCACACTGCAAGCAGACGACATTGGGAACGAGACCGTTCCCAATGAACAAACGAAAGTCCATCGCTTTGAAGCGCAGAATTGGGAGTCGCTTAAAGCGAACTCCCCGTACTAAGAAATACTTTGGGAATACGCTGACGTATCCCCGGAAGAAGTACCTTGTGAGCTCCCTAAAGATAAGGGAACTAGGCACGAAGTATTGTGTCAAGCGGTAATGGCCATTACTGCGTGAGAAGGTCAAAGCGATCGACTAGTTCTTCGAAACTCGTCGCAAGGACATGTGCGGGAATCTACCTCCCCGCACTCCAGTCCCACCTTTAGTGTGATCAAATCCACTGGTGGGTGGAGAATCGTTCATGCTTTCAACAAGCTGAACGCGGACACGGTACCGGCACAAACGCCGATACCGCAAAAGGATGTCATCATTGATGGCATGAGCAGGAGCACCATCTTCAGTGCTTTCGACTTGAGAGATGGATTTTATAAAATCCTAATGCGTGAGAAAGATTTTCCTCTCACGGCAGTAAGCACCCCAAGCGGTATGTTTTGGGAGTGGCTTGTGATGCCACAAGGACTTCGAAATACCCCTGCGACATTCAACAGATGCGTAACGCATCTATTACGCCCGGTGCGTGAATTTGCACCGATCTATTTCGACGATGTGTTCATCCACAGCAAGGCTGAACACAATAAAAGTGATGTAGATGTTCATAAAGAACATCTACGGCGGGTGTTAGAGCTTTTGCGTAAATATAAGCTCTATGCCAACTTGAAGAAGTGCACCTTCGGTGCACCTGAAATACCCGTTCTCGGATGTTTGTGGGGAAGAACGGGGTGCGCCTTGATCCGGAAAGGATCAGAGTGATCGTGGAATGGCCTACGCCAAACAATGTTAAGAAACTTCGAAAGCTCCTTGGGTTGCAACATATTTGCACAAGTACTCGTGCAATTATGCTGGCCTTATTCGACCTCTTTCTCAATTACTTAAGGAATATGTTGAATGGCACTGGGATACCCAGTGCCAAATCGCTTTTAATACAGTCAAGTGAAGCTTGACTGCGCCTATCTTCGCTATAGCCGATAACGAGCGACCATTTCACGTCGTTTGCGACGCGAGCGATTTCACAATCGGCTGTTCTTTGATGCAGCGTGATCCCAATGATCCTGATCGCGTAATCTATTATCAATCACGTCCGTTGCGCCCAGCCGAGTGCAAGTACCCAGTGCATGACTAGGAACTCCTTCCCATGAAGTATACACTAGCAAATTCATTTCCTAGGAAATATACCATTTTTGGGTTTGTGGTGAAGTGACTTGTGAATTAATTAACGGGCAGGTATGAAATACATCTGCTCGAGGGTGCCTTCTGATTGGCAGAAAATGCCGGCCAAGGGCGTAGATGCTGGATGGCAGTTGCCAAGCGTATCCACCAGCGGCAGGATGGTGCCAGGCACGGAATCGAGCCAGATGGGTGTGATCAAGGAGCTTGTAATTTGGCTAGCCGGAGATGGCCCGTCCGGATCAGGTGGCCGGATGACCGCAGATGGTGGATGACCGAAGGGCGGATGGTTGAGAAGGTGTATGTGCGAAGGGTCCTGAAGAAGTCGGGTGTCCGCGCAAGAGCGGGGCAGTGCGGCACACACCCGCTGGGTGAGGTAGTCTTCATCGTCATCGTACTCGAACTCACTGGAGGACGGGTCTGAACCTGCGTCCGAGCCAGATGGCGAGCCAGGTTTGGAGCCGGATGACGATTCAGCTCCCGATCTGGATGGCAAGGCAGCGTCCGAGCCTGATGGCGAGTTAGGTGTAGAACCAGGTTGGGCCGAGGACGTAAGTGGGGATACTGCGGCTGCCTTCATGGTGAGTGAATCAGAGTCGCTATCTGACTCATGTTCCCGATCACTGGCCGAATTGCCAAAATAACATTGGTGCGGGAGGGAGGACTCTCCCCTTTTTCTCCGTTTGGGGGTGATCGAAGACGGATCGGAACTGGCCAGGGATGGATTAGAGCTGGCTGGACGTTTTCCTGTTTTCGGCCCTACCGAGGCAGACGACTGTGACAGTTTTGGCGGAGAGACTTTCCATTGATCTACCATACCCAAGACGGCCAAGATGGCCTCTCGCACACACGAAGGAGCCTGTACGATGGGGGCAGTCTGGATCCGAGTCTCCTCGAGACGGTCTTGCAGTTCGCATAGAAGAGACCTGAACCGATCCTCCTTATCCAACAGGGTGGCGTAGGCACGGTCGGCCCGGACCAACTCGTCACAAGCGTCATGATATCTTCTCCGAACTTGTCAAAGCTCAGTTCGCAGCCTTTGCTGCCTGGAGTAGGCCTCTTGCAGCTGCTCCTCAAGAGAAGAAATATGGCGAAGAGCTTGAGCATGGGATTCTCGCAGGTGGTCCCGATCATCCACGTGGCGTCTAGTTCTGAGACACCTGGCGGTACCGGTTACGAAGATGCAACAACTCTTGGGATGCTTCGGAAATTTCGGCGGATTGTTCCTTCAGCTGTTCCAATTGTTGGAGTACGAAGAAACATGGCCATGAAAACTGTAAGCGACAGAACGACGACATAGAAGTGGGCGAATCACTTACGATGAAGTTTTGAGTGGTGAACTAACTCTTGGTTGGCAGCTCGGAGAGGTTCGACGACGTCCGCCAATATGCGGAGGCGGTCCCTCTCTTCGTCTGGCTGGCGACCTGGTCTTCGAGATCAGTCACCTGCCGTTGAAGATCACTTGGTTCCAGGCAGAGGCAAGTGCATGGACCAAATCCGCCTGGATGTGCTCGAGGCTTTCCACTTGAGCCGTCAACACCTCTATTCGTTTTCCCAGCTCCGCCGCTTCGGAGGTTGGGGCAGAGGGTGCTGCGGTCTGTTGTAGGTAGAATTTTGGAATCAGCCTGACGGGATCGAAGATCATCTTGAAGGGAAGAAACAGTGTCCTTTAACCTGGCAGGGTCACCGCAGATCTGACCGTGAATGCGGAGCACCGTATCAATGTCAGTCGAAGATAGCACCAGGTCAGGAATACGGAATGAATCCGGCGGCCCCGTGATTTCCACTCCGCTGGAAGGCGAGTCATCGTCGACCAGATTAACTCGACAGATGTTATTATTGTCGACTTGCAGAACTGGAAATATATCAAGAGAGGGTCAGCACAGGCGGATGAGACCTCAAGCCAGCTTGAAGACCGGCTTAATAGAAATCGACAGAAATCGGGCAGAAGACGGACCCAATCGGGGCATGGGTAAGATAGACCGAAAAGACTTGTGTCAGGTGGGATCGTACCCCAACCGTTGTACGGCTGCGACATGACTCATGGGCGGCTGTGGTGAAGTGACTTGTGAATTAATTAACGGGCAGGTATGAGATACATCTGGCCGACGATGCATTCTGATTTGCAGAAAATTCTGGCCAAGGGCGTGGATGCTGGATGGCAGCTGCCGAGTGTATTCACAAGCGGCAGGACGGTGCAAGGCATTGAATCGCGCCAGATGGGCGTGATCAAGGGACTTGTAATTGGGCTAGCCAGAAATGGGCCGTCCGGATCATGTGGTCCGGATGGCCGCCAATGGTGGATGACCAAGGGGCGGATTGTCTAAAGGATGTGCGTGTGACGGATGTCCGCGCCTGATGAAGGCTGGGCCCTTGTGGGAGACGGATGGGACGCCGGAGTGGCTGCTTGGCTGCTAAAGAAGAGTCAACGCCAGCGGCCAGGTGGGCCTAGATGGATGGCTATCAAGGTCGAGCCGGATATTTGGTGTACGGTACATGAAAGAGTATCCAGGTAGAGCTGGATGGCAGCCGGATGGTAGCTGGATATTTGGTGTACGCTACATGAAGGAGTATCCAGGTAGAGCTGGATGGAGCCGGATGGTAGCTGGATATTTGGTGTACGGTACATGAAGGAGTATCCAGGTAGAGCTGAATGGTTGGTGTACAGTACACAAAACAGTATCCAGGTGGAGCTGGATGGTTGATGTACGATACACAAAACAGTATCCAGGTGGAGCTGGATGGTTGATGTACGATACACAAAAGGGTATCCAGGTGGAGCTGACTGGGATATTTCAGGTAAGACACATAACTATCCAGCCAAGTTATTTGGGGTAGGTTACACAAAAGGTTGTATTGGATATAGGGATAAAAATCAGTATACGTTTCGCTTTCTAAGACGCAAGTCGCTTTCATTGGTTCACAGCAGAGGGCTAACAAGGTCCCCTCTTGCTGCTATTGGTTTGCCCGGGGAAGGTTAAAGTAACCCACCGGAAGTCCCCTGACCGGGAGTCGCCGCGTCGCGTATACTCAACTCAAGTCGCCCGTGTTTTGAACACGGTTTATCTCTATTGGAAAGTGTGGTAACGTTTTGGTCTACTGTGGAAGATTGTGGAGTGTTATTTGGATTCCCTATTACACACAAGACTGGATTTACCCCTTAATTATCATTAGTTTAGCTGGCCGATCGATTTTTCTCGGTCCAGCCATCGCGGTATACAAACTTCAAGTATATTGCCAATCCTGCTCCCCGGTGAAGATTTCCGCCCAGGAGCTACCCCTAGTCCTAACCCTCGTCTCCCTATTCGACGGACTTTTAACTTTTCACCCTAGGGTCCATCAAGAGAGCGCAACCGCCAGTTCTGACGGGTACACAAGGTGAGCTTTACGAACATGGATCATCCAAGTCGTCACGACCAAGGTGATGGGAGTGACCGATCCAGCCGGCTGGATGCCGGATCGGATCAAGACCTGGATGGACGGAGTACCCCCTCCGACAGTCAGTCATCTGGGCCCCCCGTGGGTGTTCGCATCTCAGAAGGAATTTCAGAGAGTGACTACACCACACCTTAAACCACCTTATATTGGATGTGTGTTCGATCGGAGAACTCGTTTTATTTCCTGATATGATTTTTTAGAGCCTGACCCAATACAGGGTGGTGTAAGCCGTGACAAGCGCGGTGGTATAGGGTCTCATTCATTACACCTTTGGACGCTGACATTATCCGACCTTGATTTTCGTCCAAAGATAAAACGATTTATGTCAAGTTCGAACACAGCCCAAAATTATAGTGTAAAATTATTCAAAAATTACTCTTATTATCCTATCGACTGTCAGATTATGTTGCCTTAGCAACATCTGCGCGCTCTCTCTTAGATGCTGTCTCAGCAGCATCTGCACCTTGAGCCGCTAGGTCTCGCATCCATTCTCTTCTGATGCCGCTTTAGCAGCGTCAGTACCCGTATCGGACACCTTAGCACTAAGGAGGAGGTCTTGGTCGTGAATTTGTGGTTTGCAAATGATTGTTTTAACCAACAAGTCTCACCAATTGATTGGCCAGTATGAATATTTATTATTGGTCAACCACCTTAAGGGGGGATGTAATAGGGTACCATTTCATAAGTGATGTTTAAGTTTAAATATCACGGTTTAATTTCAGACTTTCTAACTGAAATGTGAATATTGATTTTTAAGTTATTATTATCCACAACGAAATCCGATTCGGATGAAAATACCGAATCCAAGAGGGGATCTATTAATAAGAATATTATTAGATTTATTTTTATTACTTTTTTGTATTCGTTTAGAACTTGTTTATGCTAATTAGCTCTTAACCACTCAAAATAAATATATTTACTCTTAAACTTACCGCCTTGCGGCCACGTATTTAAGTTCTTCAGATATATAAGTAAGTACACTTAACTCAAATAAATAGTCTAGTTTAATTAGATACTTCCTCCGGGGCAAAATAAACGCAACATACTGTAAAACCTGTATTAGAACCCTATATCTCGATTTGCCCCCCTCTTGAACAAAACCCCAGGTCCACCTGGGGTTAATTCTACATCCCTCAAATAAAACCCCACCCAATTTAACAGTACGGTGTATAAAATTAATTATCGGTTTAATTAGGGAAATTATAAGTGTACCTCACCCTGTACCTCACTTTTGCTAGATGTAACTGTTACCTCAATTTTGTTACGTGTACCCCAGTCTGTCTATAGTTGATTGGACTGAATAGACTGCTATAACAACAACATTAATACAGGTATTGCGTACGACAGGCAGCGAGCAAAGCGCGCCAATTTTTGCGCGCAATTATTTTGTAATTATGTAGGTCAGGAATTGACGAAACTTTGAAAGAACATGAGAGCGCATCCCGACGAGAACTGCAAGCACTGGCGAAAGAGCTGCAGCAGTGCCGTGGAAATGCCAAGTTTAAATTCATTGTGAAATGCGCAACGCAGTTCCTGAAGGACCATCCCGTGGACGGCGAGCAGTAGTACTGAGTATACTGGGCTTTTGTGAAGGCTTGTCACCAATGACGTCACCTAAACCAGAGGAAATGATTTTGAAAAAGTAGATCCCGTGGAGATCAAGAATCGAATCTGATATGAAGCAGGAATCACATATACCACGTACAGACAAGATGAATTGTTGCAAGACGCAACTTTCTTTTTTTCTTAAATAGACCCCCCCTCGAATATACCCCATGTTTGGGTGGGGTTATAGTGATAACTCCAGTGGGGTTCTAATGCAGGTTTTACAGTAGACACAAAATCCATCGTAATTGGTTCAAAATTACGTTTTAGAGAACACGGATTGGATAAAAGGAAAGCACTAGAACACCTCTTTCTGCTAATATCTTTTCTCATTGCTTCTCATCCTAGGACCGACGCTATGTCGGAATGAATGGACACAGCGAGGGGCGGTCGACAAGAAAACTCCCGCCCTAGTCCAAGATGGCAATCACGACGTACTAAAAGCATGCAAATAATTGTATCAGTAACAGTGCTGTTAGAGACGAAGTTTCTTCTCCTCAATAGTGCCAGATCAAGCGTTTCGCAGCATAGAGTGGTCCGGAGCTTAATGCCGTTGTTCGGGCGGTAAATATCCCAGTTTTCAACACTGGAAGCGCGTGAATGTGATGGATTTTTAGTTGTTTGGATGCATTTGCTGTCGTTCCGCAATACTACAAAACAAGTGGAAATACTACATCAAGACATATAAGCTAAGAAGATGTCCTAGCTGCTGTGGTCCGACCAAGGTACTCTATCGAATTGTTTCTTGTTATTTTTTATTATTTTTGTAATTTTTTATGTGCCGTTTCCAATAATTCGCCCGTTCTCTTCTGATTGTGAACCCCTATAGTGAATATTTGTATAAGATGATAATCCGATAGTATCAATTTAGATTTGCTGCGTTTATTTTGGACACCTGTATATTCCGATCGTGCGTTTATTTTGCCCCGGAGGAAGTACTAGTTAAACTATTGAGGAACAAGTTGCATTTGTTCCTTTCCTAAATTGCACGCTTCCTCACTTGCAATGTGTAAGCATGTAACAACAAGCCTGTTATAGTAAGTGATATGCCACGTTTTGGGTCCTTCGCTAACTTCTCAATTGCGTTATAAGACCCAGCCTCGCATGAAAGTGCATCAGTGATCTTTTCTGGACATCTGATCCCGAGTCAGACTCCTTGTCGCTTTCTTTGCAAGATTGCAACAACTGAACCTTGTTCATAAGTTATCTGGATATCCACGTTAACTTCCACTGATACTATCTTGTTGTTGATTTTTTCTATGTCAAAAAATATTTCGTTTGCTATCTCGGTCTGTTTCCCTTCCAGAAGTCCATACGACTAAATATTTCTTGACAGATTTTACACGTTATACACTTCCTATATTTGTATGGTGTTTTTGACGCGGACCGTCTTTACTTCAACTTGTACCCATCCTTTCTTGGATACTTTAAGCATATGTCCATCGGCTTGATAACATGTGCCACTAACGCCTTCTGTGTCTCGTAGATAGGTTTCATTATTAACCCGATACATGCCTAAGTATCCACTCGAATTCGCTTGAGAGTCCTACGTTTTCCGTAATAGCGATAATATAGTCCACTTTCTTGTTGTGTCGGCGTTCTTGTCAACTTTCTTGTCATTCTTGGGTCGCCTAGGTTGATTATGCTCCATTTGCCCACACCCATAGCATTTTCTGCTTTTTGGTTTGTATTCAATGAGATTAATCACGTCATTTTCAGAACTGGTGTGTCCTCTTGCGTCGCGTTCGATGCAAACTGACACAAATCCTCTGATTGCCCCAAGTATTCTGACGAGTGTGATTGTACTTTGCCATTAGGATTGTTTTAATTCACTGGAAGAATTACGAACCACGTTCTCAAAAACGAGTTGTTCGCTTCTTCGAACAGCTTCAGAATAGCCACCAAATATAGGTAGTGATCATTCCAGCTGCACTTCAGGTGTTTCTTGCTTATGAAAACCTTCATTGATTGTCCAGGAAAAATCGTAGCGTTAATAGCACTCAAAATTTTGTTCATGATGTGCACAAAGGTCGGTAATTGATTCCACCATAAATCAACTTCGCGGTTATAATACCTTTCGGCAGTAATGCCCTAAAAGACCCACTCTTATATCCTCGCTCCATAAGTATCCGGATACGGTTTCTGCGATATATTTTTGTCAGATAAATCGGATTCCCTATTGCTTGAACCCTGTTCCAATACTTTTGTAAGTTTCCTTTCCATAGAAAACTCTTACCGAAATTTGCCGTCATTAGCCGAATGCGTTTTCTGAAAATTTGTTTCGGAGGAGGTTGAAATTCCGTTGTCGGTGACTTCATTCCACCAAAGCTTCCGTTCATTTCCTTCAAGTGTTCTTGTAAATACAGGCGTACTCTCCAGAAATGTCATTAGCATCCGAGAACCAAGCCTCATAGAGCTATTGAAACTGTACTCATCCCCATTGCTTCTTGAAGCTTTGAGATTATTCATACGGTCGGTAAGACCTCGAAGTAACTCCAAAGTTTGTGCTACTTCAGCACCCAAATCTTTACTTTTTCTTCCTGTCCGCTTCCATCGCGACGACATTGTGTCATTTTGGGCTCATAACCTGTTCAAAAATATATTTATCCGCTACGCAGTTGAGTTGAAAATTCTAAGCCAATACGTGTTGATAAGTCGTAATATTAAACGAAAAAAGTTGCACTTAATGTTAATTTTTTAATACCTAACTGAGTCAAGATATACAGTAATAGCAATGCAAGCTACCTGGTCGATGTAGTTGAGAAGTCAAGTAAACAGGGACTTAATTAATAAAACGTTAATTAAGAAGTTATTACCTTTCTAAGGTAAACTGTCAATTTGGGGCCTTCTTTAATCTATGTACAGTGCTGTAGTCATAACTTTTTACCTATTTATAATCTGCCGCAAAAAAAGTTCAACTAATCAGGATTTTTGTAGTCGTTTATCTATCGCTAATGGGCTAATGCATCAACTCTTTTCTGTTCGCGTCCCGCAAAAGTACGAAATGCCAATTTGGGACCGCTTTTTATAAATGGGTTTTTGTATCACCTTTCCCACACCTATCCCTTTTAATATCAGCTAAAAAAATCTACCAATCGGTACGATGTCATTTTGTCTATTTCTATTAATTGGTACGCTGATTTTTTTGTCAACCCTTATTGGGCAAACCAGGAGCGGCCTCAAGGCCCAAAATTGACACTTTACGGTATCATAAATATTCCGACCATCCGACGATTCCGACCCATGCATAAAATAGACAAAAAGAGAGGGGGTCACCCTTAAGCTACCACCTGACCCTAAACCAAACCCCTCACAACGCTGGTGACAAAACCCTAAGCCCGCTACGGCTTGCAAACAAAGCCTCCGCTTGCCCTATGGGAAAGGTTGGGTCCTGGGTTTACATCCACGTGCTTCGCACACGGCATGTAAACCTCAGCCATATCGCGTGACATCCCACCCCTGGTTCCGACCAATCAAAGGCATGAAATATCCATTTATACTTGACCAGGCTATACTTGATATGTGGTCGGAGGATTTGCACAATTGTATTTAAAGTTTGTATAGGATACGTTAAGTACGGTCGGAATGTTGATGATATTCTACCTTACTAATGTAATATGCAACTTAATCTGTGACGTGCGAAAATAGTCTCAGACCAAAATAGCTAATTAACCAAATTCATTTCATCCAATCGAGAATTTAAGTTCAATTTCTACAGTTACATGTACAGTAGTTTATACAAAAATTAGACTTCACTGTAGACGTTGTTCGCCGGCATTAGTGGTTCTCACGGTTCGAAGGTAGGTACTTTGTAGGCAAAACAGACCAAACAGAGCATACCTTCGGTTTGCCTACAAAGCCCTTTTTTCACACGTTTGCCTTCAGCGATTCTCGCTGAAGGCAAAATCGAGCAGTTGTAGGTATTTTTGATTGGCTGATTTTTGCTTGGAAGCTCCCAATCGGACTAAGGTAAAGATAGAAGGTACCGAGTCATGATCCACACAAAATACGAGCTTCTTTTACATCATTGGCTTAAATCGAGTCTGTGCGCACTTTGCTGGATGCAATGGTTTTCACGGTTGGAAAGTCGTAGATACGCGCTGATAGGCTAGTTTTGCCTACCTACAAAGTACCTACTTTCGAACCGTGAGAACCACTATTAACGACGGAAATATCCGCACAGATTTGCGTAGTCTTTTACATACAATTGGCCCAAAAAACAGTATTAAAATTTAAACGCAAGACCTAGGTCACATGGAGAAAGTATAAGTGTAAACATTAACTGATTATTATTATGCGTAAAGACTGAGTTATAGTCCAATGAAGGAGAATTAGTAACAATGCTATGTTCCAACGCGTTAGGGTTGCTAAATCGCAATAGCGAGATATTGTGCAATTGGGTAGGGAGACAGTCGGAGATTGGGGTTTGTTTAAGAGCCAAAGAAGTGCAGTTAGTTGCTGTAAAATGTATTTGACCTACCAGCAGCAAAAAGGTTTAGTGTTTGCGCAAATAAAGAGCCATTGACGAAATTGACATTATTCTTGCAGTAGCGAAACAATGCACATGAGAGCTGTGTTTGAGCTTGCGACCTGTAGTTGTTTGCTAAGCCACCAATACATCATCATCATTATGATTCGGTATCAACTTGGCTATGCTGAATAAAGCAAATATTTCACACAGCTAATCTCAAATCACACAGACACCAAACTTGTGCTTTGAAACGCTCATCCATTTATCACCAAATAACTATGCCCGATAATGAATAGATATGTTAATTTCTTCTCGAAAGTGTACGATAACTTTTCAAATAAAACTGACAACAGTCTAGATTACGATGATTTTAAGCAATACCCACAGTTTAAAATTTTCCTTAGACTTCAATGCAGAGCTATCACTAATAATGTGCATATGTAGATGTTGCATTATTGTGTTTGATATTAGTGTTATCCTATAGATTCTCCTAATATAATATATAATACTATCTACTATAAATATCAGTGCGTAATCTATTTTGAAATTATGTTTCCAAGGCCTTTATACGAGAAAACTCAATTGCTACACCCATCACAGCAGCTAGGCATGTTAATAAATATCATAAATTGATTTTAAGGCTCACTCAGACAGCTAACTTGCCTAAGGTAAGATAATGGTAATGGAAAGATTTAGCTGTTGTAGTACATACAGCGTAAGATGCCATCCCAAAGACTACTTAAAATTATATTTTTATTGTGATCATGTCCATGGTTTTTTTCTCACGCATAGGTTAAGTGACAAAAAAAGATTTAAAGATGAGAACTTTTTACAGTAGACAACCAACAGACAAATAAACGTTATCGCTATACAAAAGCGACTTTAGCCCTTATTATTACTAAAGAAAAAAGTAAATGTATTTGTTTCGTAACTTCATACACATTCGGTTTTACATTCGTTTTGCTCATCTAATTCAGAATTGTTCATTTAAAGTGTGTTTCCCATTATCGCTATACAAAAGCCACTTTAGCCCTTATTATTACTAAAGAAAAAAGAAATCTTTTTGTTTGTAACTTCATACACGTTCGGTTTTACATTCGTTTTGCTTATCTAATTCACAATTGTTCATTTAAAGTGTGTTTCCCATCTCATTATGAGATGTACATTCACTTATCTGTTGCGCATTTCTTCGATAATCAGCAAAAACCAAACTGTTACGCATTATAGTAAGACTATCGAATAAAGGAGTCAATAGACCACCTAATCAAATAGTACTCTTATGATTTGTTCTTAGGTTTTATTAAATATAAACCAGTTATATGCTTTGTTCTTTGGTCTCAAGTCAAAGACCAACTAATTTCGAAATAACTCGATCTAAATCATTTAGACCAATCAAATTCGAATTTAATGTGTCCTACTCGAATTTGCATGGTTTCACATCAAATATCCACTTTTACATCATTTCACCGGCCGCACTTCTAAACTCGAATAATATACCGAACTCGATTTGTCATCATTACGTTCGTCCTCTTCCGTATTGTTAGCGAGATTATCTTTTTCAAAATCAATGTTTAGAACCACTTTTGTATACTAACGTAATAGTATCCAGGAGATTTTGTTAGGATACTAATAAGCGCTTTATTATCGATAGGTTAACTCAACATTGCAAAATTATTAAAACTGGCAATAAAAGCTTTAGGATGAAGTGGATGTCAAATTACAACATCTTTTGAATCCAAAGGAACACTTAGATTCATTAGAAGCAAAGAGTGAGTGACATACAAATAAATAAAAATGATAAAACTCAAATGCATTCAAGCTAGTTTTAAGTGTAACCTAAAGTTAGGCAGTTTACTCATCACTAGTATCACTTGCACACACTTTAGTCATTTGACGTAACCAACCAAGTTTCCGTCTCGACACGATGACTCTTAAAATAGTTAAAAACATGAGCAGTCTAGCGATACGAGCTTAGTTATTAACTACCAATACTTAAAAATAAGGGCTAGCTACTTCTTCGGCTACTATATCAAAAACTGGCACTCAATACCTATGATATACTATTTTAAGGCTACACAACTAAATTAACATAGTGTCATGTGGCACATACGATGATATGTCTAATTTCGAAAAGACTGAGTCATATCGAAATTGACTCGGTAATTTACGCTTTTCAGATTTGGTATATATATGACTTAATCGAAAAGGATTTATGGACCAAATGATTAAAAAATGTAAATGACGTATAACCAGGTATATATCAATGTGGTAGTCTTTGATCTGATGGTCTAATACTGCATTTATTCAGCGTATAAAAAGTATGAAGTTAATTGCCCAATTACGTTTTCTTTGTCCAAAAATTCTGTTTCGAAAAGGGATTGTTACTATTGCGAATGGGGTCTATTATATTAGATTATAGTAAGGTTATCGAATAGAGGAGAAACCACTGTATTTATTCAGACTATAAGTAATATCAAGTCAATTGCAAAATTATGTTCTCTTCGTCCAAAAATACTGTTCCCAAATAGGATACTTACTACTGCGAATGGGGTCTAATCAAAAAAAGATCCGAAAAGGACAAAAATATCAGCCCTCGCAATGATTGGCTGACCGATTTCTTGAAGTACTCCCTCCGTCCCAAAGTTATTGTCCGATTCACGGTTTTTTAGCGTCCCATTTTTATTGTCTTATTTTTATTTATGAAGTGCTGCAGTCGATCGCAATGAATTCTCTTCTTTAGAGATGCCCTTGGAGGTAGAAATCTCATAATATATATAGTACTTGCTCATGAAGGTAGACATGGCATCGTTTAGAGAGTACAGTACTTCACCGGAGGCCTTTTCAGATCAATGTGCTAGACCGGACCCCGGTTGTTCTTGCATGGAGATGGAGAGCGCACAGTACCTGGATTGTTGGCATGCCTTATAGCAGCTGTTAATATATACTCGTACACCGTTCGCCGTTGTCTTTCAGTCAAATTCTTCTTCTTCACAAGGATTATAGCATCATGGGTACTCCAACTTTAACCACTTCGCATTCACCTAAAATAGCCCAACAAAAAAATAATATATATATCAGTGCAGAGCTGGCTTCCTCCATCACCAGCACCTTCATCAGCAGAGGCTGGAGCGAAGTTTATATATCTACCGGTGCTCCGTCAAATGACTCCAAAATTAGAAGGTAGTTTTGGTACTGCAACGTAAGCTAGCGAAAAGTTTAAAACCCCAATTTATCATCAAATGAAAGCCCTTAAAAAACCTATATTTTGATGTAATTCATAACAAAAAAGCAGTATTTTTGACCTTAATCTCGGTGTTTAAACAACAACCAGACAATAACTTTGGGACGGAGGGAGTACCATATACTGACTTCTAGATATCAAAGGCCACGCGTAACCGTCATTTTAGTGCTCCAAATAAGGGCGTGTTGCCATTGATATCTAAATCCAAGACATAACCCAAATAGAAGGCATGTCACTACTAGTATTGAAGATTAGATATTATTTTAGGGTTGAATATTATATTAGCGCAAGGAGCAAGCGAATTGTTGACTACGAAGTAAAGGGAGCGCGAATTAATGTCAGTAGCTCATTTTTTGTGGCGCTGCGCACCACCAAATTGCTTGACCCACTTGCTCCAATTCTCACGCTCCACACTGACCTTGCACGTAGAACAGACCACGATTGTCTTCGACAGGAGCGGAAAGCCAGTCAGGATGCACGCTTCCGACATGGTTTTGCATTCCGAGCACTGCAGTGTCGCTTCATAGATGGTTGCTTTACAATTCAAACACGTGCGTTCAGGCAATTTCTCGGCTACTTGTTGATCTATCGAGATGGTCAACACCCTGTTCCGAATCGCTTCCCGAGCGCTCTCGTCGGCCAGATAGTGGGTCTCTGGGACCGCAAAATCAACGGGAGACGGAATATCCGTGCCCAGAAAGTCCGTATTGTCGAGATTACTCGCATCACCGTCCTCAATGGCTTCACACAGGTCAAGATACCAATTCCAGTAGACGAACGCGGCACTGAACGACTCGAGTTTCCTCGTTGCTGCACCAGCTAAGGTATAACATCTTGTCTGCCGGAAGCAACGCCACGAATCGAAGCAACGACATGCTGATCTTGCATCCTCGCCTTCGTGTGAGATCACCTTTGTCTCTTTCTTGGCTGCAGTGTACTGCAGTTTTAAGTCAATCGAAGGCGTGTAGGAACTGCTGCTCGTCTTGGCCTCAGCGGGTTGGTGATGACCTGCGGATCAAAAGGCACTCGCTTGCTGTGCTCGCTCCAACGTGGGAGTAGCTCGGGGCCTGTTGTTCGCATAACGTTTGCGCGGTACTCCAACGTTGCCACGGAGATAGCAATCCAACGCTTCATTGAGCTTCTCTGCATCGGGAGGGGCGCTGTCTTCAGGTGTTACGCGTGCCATGATCATATCGCGATCTTCGGTCGGCAATCGCGAGATGTCAGTGTCCGTGTCATCATCTGTTACAGCTTCTTGACCATCCAAGCCAAGCACTGACGATAATATTTGCATCTTGGACTCTGCAATTCACTGTCTGCCCGACCTTTCACTCGAGCGTTATTTCCTAAAATATTGACAGCAAGCACAAACACTACCAACCAGCATACGAAAGAGCAAATAACCATGTGTATAACACCGCAATCGGCATAATGCTTTCTCTAAACATAAGAATCTACTTCACCTGCTCGCAATTTGTTTTTACTCTTTAAGGGTACCGGTCCGCTTGGACATGAGATACTCTGTCGGCGAAGATGGAAGAAAAACATCTTCTGATTCATCTACAGCAGCAGTTACAGATTCTAGAGTTGCATTAGTTGCCAATTCTGCATTAGTCGCCGACTCTGCATTAGTCTTCGACTCTGCATTACTTTGACCGGTTCTAGCGGCACCTTCAATGGCATTTGATGCACCTTCGTTTTAAACGGGACCCTGGCCGAATTCATTTGTGCGCTTGACATCGACAGGGTACTTCCAGCGCGGATACAAGTAGATGAAGAAGATGAGATCATCACGGAAGCAACTGAGGCGGTGCATCCACGGCATTTTGATACCAAAAGCAAACAGATCGTCAATAAATGTGTTTAATGACATGTATACCATGGCTCGCCATGGCAAATGCGCCACCGACTTCAGTTTATAATTGATATATAACTGAGGCGTCATCATGATAAACCCAAAAGCGTAGACGAAGCTAGTTAGACTTGAGATCACTCACGAATACCAGCTCTTGTGTACGCCATATACTAGGGTGTATGCAGCTTGGCCAACAATTAGCGGATACACATACGACAAGTGAGCGACGGCCACACGATCATGCTCGGCAGTGGGTGAGGCTTCGTAACTCTCTACGCCCGATACAACGAGTTTGTTATTAACATCCCGCGATAACACAATGGCTTTCTGAATTTTCCAAATCTCAATGGCAAGACCAATACCTGACTGAGCAAGTACCAGCCACGACGTATCATTATCCATCAGGTACAAGAAAATCACAAAGTGGAAAAAAGTATTTAGCCCGATAGTTCGCAGCGACATTGCCCTCCTGTGTTTTCTGATTCTCCCAAAAACTCACGTCATTGTTGAATGCCAAAAAATCAAAGACCGAGTGCAGCAGCGATACCATCATCGTAATTGCCAGGAGATATGGATTTGTCTCAATAAATATGCTTTTCATATTGTCTGTATCTCGTCTAGAAGACGCGCCCGTAGCCTCTTGGTTGCGGAAATTCTGCTCCATTTGCGTGTACAATGCGTATTTGTACATGGGCAGTGGGTAAAACGAAATCGTCAATGGTAACGCCATCAATGTGTCGTTAATTGGTATCAAATGTTCTTCGAGCAGCCAGAATTCGTTCAGAAACAACACAGGTGAGTACAGTCCTGCTTCTTTATCCATATTCATCTCTGTTGACATAAATGGAGGCGGTGGTTGGTTTACAGATTACGTAGTTTGATCCAGCACAACATTTATATAAAAGGATGGTTTCCACATGGACGGCATCAAAGCCGTGAAGCCACGTCTCCGACAATCGACCGATAGCGACTGGGATCGTGCGTGGCACAAAGCGCCATCGCAACTCTGACCAGTCACAAAAACGAGTGAAGAGAAAAATGTAACCAGGCAAAAACATGCTTCAAATAAGGGCGTGTTGCCATTGATATGTTGTGGTTATTGATATCTAGTAGTCAGTAAACAAATTCAGAGCGTTGGGACGAAAAGCTATTTTTTTAGTAGAGCATGTTCGCGTGTATTCAATTGCGAGATGGCAAGCGTGGATAAGTTGTGAGCACATAATAGTTAAATAGCACTATCATGGCTATGAGCCCTACTATGAAAACGGGGGGCACTTTTGCCTTATTAAGCGAGAGAATTCTAATCAACGTCAGCTGCGCTACGACGAGAGCATTGATGCAAAGCTTAGCTACTCGTGGCCAGAAAGCTCCAAGCGCATAGCACGTCGGCTTGTACACATAGGTTTCTTGCCGGCGGTAGATAATTTCGGCCACGAAAAAAAGAACCACGTGAACTAGTAAACGAAAGGTGCGATAGGAGCAAACGTCAGGGTGACGAGCAAGACAAGAATTTAATCAGCAAGAGGGTTGGATCTAACGCATCCGGTTAATATCACGTAAGCCCAAGCAACGGCGTGGGGCGCTCCCGTCGAGTGTATTTGGATGCCAAATGGGCAAAGAGGGTAGCCAAAATAACGGAGCCACACGCAACAATTCAAGGACTGAGCCCAGCCCGTTTGGACGATCACATACGAGATGAAAAACGTCGATTGCTGAGGCATGCTGCGTCTAAGCATGAAGACCAATTTCTTAGGCTGATCCAAGATCGTCTTAAGGCCGTCCAAGATTGCCCCAACAATCGCAGTGACAAAGAAGATCTGGAAACTGAAAGTAGGCTAACTTGGTGAATAAAGCTGCCCGTTTTTCCGTTTTCGAGGGATGGCCTTCTCGTCCCGAAAGGAAATCAAAGACGAGTGAAGCCAAAGTACTGAGCGCAACCAGGGCCAGCGATGTGATTTGCTTTAATCCGTCTTGAAGGATCGGATACTCGTCAAAAACTTGAAAAAGGGCAGTGCACGTCGAAGGGACTCAATAGTTGCGAGCCAAGCCACAAAAGCAGTCGGAATAGTCCAATACAACACAATCAGCGTTGAGACGAGAGACGACACAAGCGTACCAAAGGCACGAGTCCGGTAATGATTCCAATATTGTCCCATTCAATGTCGTCGACATTGGGCGCTGGCATTACAGTCATGCACAATGGATCCTCTGCCTGGAGTGTCCGTTGTGCCACCTGCGTCGACAAGAGCGATGTAAAGGAAACAAGTGCGGCTCGCCTCATCGCCCGTATCGAACGTTCCTTGCAGACCCACTCGCGCTCTTCTTGACTCACCTCTCGCTCTTGACGGTGCGCTTTCTTTTCATCCTCGTTATCGTTCCCAATCTTGCGTTGGACCTGCTTGACAACCCTTGATGATCTCGACACCTCGGTTGTTTCCCATCTTCATCCTACCTTGGTTTCTTCCTTGTTCTTTTCTACTCGTCATCACTTTCCGATGTTTCGGGCTCGTCAGTCTCGTTAAAATCATGTTCCTGGTCTTCGATTTGAGTAGTAAGCTGCGACTGCGCGTCCTCGATGCTCTAACTTTCTCGGACAACGTTTTCATTCAGTCTTGTGAGTTATCCTTCAAAGTAGTAGTCAATACTTTCCACCTCGTGACCTCGATTTCCGACTTTACACAAGCGCATCCCCATCCACGACTGCCCTTCTCGTCGATGTCGAGGTCTTTTGCGTGATTCGACCCATTTTGTTAGCGCATGTTCCAATGCACTGCGTACTTGTTCCGAACAACCGCATTGCATAACTCGTCATGACGAAAGCGACGACCGTTGACGCCCACATTCGATTACTTTGTTCAGTTTCGAGCGACTGATGAGCTTCCAGGCAACAAAAAACTTTGGTCTTGCCCACTTGGAACGTGGATGTTTGGCTTGCGTTTGAACACGAAAAATTGCCTTGAGCTTGTCTACCATTCGACGCGCCACTTCGTTTTGATCTTGTCCCTCTAGACTTGATACTTGAGGCAAATGCAGCCGTACGTTTTGATAAATACGTTCTGAAGATAGCGGACTGGATAGCCACTACGAGAGGTCTTGACGGCTTCCAAGACACCACTGCAGCGTAATGGCACCAACAATCGTTTCTGTTCAAATTGGGACGCACTTGCCTCGTCATTTGCCTTGATACAGCGAATAAAGTGAGATTCCGTGGCATTCAGTACATACAAAAGCAAACCCAAGTGACCCTTAAATTGCGCCACTACCGTCGACGACAAGATGATGCCCGATCGACGTCGACTTCCATCACAACTGAGTGATTCCGGGGTCCCATTTTTCTGGCTTGCGTTTTCAGCCCCATTGACACTTTTTTCAAGGCAAGCACGTACAAATGCATACTTTGAGGTACGCTAGAGATCCATTGCCTCTGTGTGCATGTGGTCTTTGTTTTTCTCGCAAAAGTTATTCGTCATGTAACAGACATTGCCAGTATAGTGGTTAATGACGAATTTGTCACTTGACACGTTGAAGGCGCGTGACGGAGAAACGTTTGTGCTTGTCTACTAGACATTCGTATTATTTGCTGGTCAGGTGTTTGTCATTCCCACGTGGAGTCAAGCATTGTTCACTCAAGAGCGAGAAAATGCCCATGTGACGCTTCTCCACAAGTGCTACGCACACGGCGTTATTTGGATAATCAACAAATTGCCATGGAGTCTCCTCGGCAACATACTGATCTTGCTCCGTCCGAAAGACAAACCTTCCAGCCAATTGCAGCAGCTTTTTGTTGGCAAATTTGATGCGCAGAAAATAATATACGAGATAATGAAAACTCAAGAAGTTCTTTCTCAAAACTGTTTACTATTGTGGAGCTGTTGGTGCCGTTGTTTTATTAATGGCTTTCATAAAGCTTTTGGCAATTGTGGAGATCGTGATGTCGTTGTAAGCCCTGATCGTACGCTCGACCATGACATGTCTCTTTTGAGCATTTGTCCATCCTTTAACGAGCTCTAGCCCGTACATCGCTCTCAATTGTCTTCAGAGGACCCATCACTCCCACATTAAGTGGCTGATACACGGACGTGTCGTTTGGGGGCAGAAAACACACTTTGCAGCGCACTTCTTCGGCAAGAATACGTTTACCTTCGTCGCTCACGTTAGCGTCGAAGTTGTCAAAAATGACAACGGATGGTCGTACGCGAGCAGAATTCGGACGTACTGAGACCAGACCGTTGCATCCATCCACGCGTTCTCCTGGACTGCATAGAAGTGTCCTTTTGGATACATAGGTAATTCCTCAGTTTCAATCGTACCTCCGGGGAATCCTTTTTGGATAACCTAAATCGGCAGGTTTGTGTCATTGACTTTGACAGTGATCACAGCGGTCAGCCACAAAGAGTGTTTCTGGGTTTTAGAACCTTTGTTGACTTTTTCTTCTCCGCCCAGAACTTGGTTGGGTGTGAGTCGTGGTACACAGCGGTCTCGTCAACATTGATCATACCAGAGGGTGGTAAATGGCCGTACTCCCCCAGAACTTGATTAAAACGTTTCTTTTGATTTTAACCAGATCTGCCGATGCTATCTTGGCAAACGACGGAACACGTTGTGAAAACCCGTGTCGAGAAAACATATGTTGTAGGTAAAACGATATTTTTAGTTCAAAAAGATAATCTTACCGAGAGGAAAATCGTTGGGCGAGGCGCATGTGATCACTCAAAGCGATGACCGTACGCGTTAACTAACTGAGGATTGTTATCCTGCATCCAACCAATAATGCAATGCGTTGAAACCACCTAAAAAACAGATCCCATATTTAGTTGAGGCAAAACAAAAATGAATAAAACCAAATATGTACTTGTTCCTCCCGTCGCAGGTTTTTCATAAATGTCACCAACTCTCTGGAATACGGGAAAAGCTCTGGTCGTCCATACCCCCGATTGTCTTTCTTTTTTTGAACCCTGAAACGCTTTAATCCTGTCACCCAGTCGCGTAATGACTCTTTGCTGATAGTTAGCTGGTCACCTACCTCCTTGCGCGTGAGACCTCTCTTGAGACGCTCGTGGGCATCGCGCTTCTCCGCGATTGTGTTTGATTGTTTCGCGCCTTTGCCCCTGTGTTCGTGCGATACATGATGAATGGAGAGGAAGTCGAGGTTAACAAGAAATCAGTACATTTTGAAGAGCTGGGCTGCGATTGGCTAGTTCTTTGTTTTTTGGTGCCCACCAAAAAACGGCGATGCAAATCTGGGTGTATTTTTCCGTCTTTATATGTATTTAGAACATTTGCACGACAAAAAAGAATGTACATCGCTCTACGACTAGGCTATATTTCTAGCATTAAGAGAAAGTTTTTTCTAGAATCATAAAGCTCTCTTCTGAAGTAATTTGTCCATTGAATTAGAAACACAAAGACGTATGCATGGTATTGAATTCAGAGAAACCGAGCAATCGCTTATACCTCTGTGGTCGGACTATAGCAGGAATGAAGTCGGTCAACTAACACTATATCATTTATATCCGGGTATTAGATAATAAAAGCTGCTGTATTAGAGATGATCCTCTCGATACAACCGATTTGGCAGGAAAGCACTAACTACAGTTTCCGTCCGCTCTCACCTCCGGATTTTCAAAAATTCTCATTTATCGATGTTTAAAAGGAACAAAACCAATGGACAAATGATATCATTTCTGAACATAACGTCCAATAGCCGCTTATTAACTACTGTAGATCATCGCGCATTGGTGTTTGGTTGCGACGGGGAGATAATTAAGACACACACCGAAGTCAGTTGACGCCTGTGAGCAAAATACAGATATTGTGCTAGGCTGCATCGAGTAACGATACATTAGTTGGATCTTGAAGAAACGTTTTTTCATTGAATGGTATCGCTAACGTTTTGACCTTGAGTTTAGCTTTATCGTAATAATAAATAAAGGTAGTCCATTTAGTCTTAACTATTGGCTAGTACAAACTTTCGAACCCTTGCTACCAACTCAGGTTGTGAATTCTACTCTGGTGAAGCATATTCGGAGCAATTATGTTGCGACATCACAATCGATAGTGCTGGAATAATGTCAAAAAGCACTGCAAGATAACGGGAATCGTAATCCGTCATCCTTGAATCTGGACCGAATAATCTCGAAGGCTACAACTTCTTGAAGCTGAATCCTGCACTGATTCATATGAAATCTGTGTGTTCCCTTGGACTTTTCTTACCTTCAATGATTGGCCTATTTCTGAGTTGCCACATCCAGAATTGCGCTATCCCGCTGATACCCCACCAAATCCTTCTCTTTTGGTTGTGATAGTCGTGCAATTGTAAACTGCATCGCTCGTGTATCCCCCTTTGCATCACTGAAGAAATATCTGGTGGTTTCCTGAGTGCTATTGCTGACTGATAAGGATGTATGTCTGCCGCCCCAGTGACGTACCCGTCCAGTATTCTATTAGTCGATTCCAGAATCGTTGTGCTGTGGCGCATCCCCACATTATATGGGCAATATCCGACCGTTGACTGATACAATCGATGTCTAATATACAATTTGCTACCTCCGCTCGGTTATTATAAATATGTTCAGCTGCATGGTTGCCGTTCTATAAATCACCCAGACCTGGTAGTCCGAGAGAATATGACCGTGACTCCATAGCTCTTTGGGTGATTGAGCCTGGACAGCTGACCACCACGGATCTCTCTCTCCGATCCTCCTACTTCTTCATTGTTAATGGCAATTCTATTGCCATTGCCTTAAAGAAAATCTTCTTAAAGTACTTTCGAAGATATATCGGATCCTCCAGATTTGAAAGAATCCCTTCATCCTGAGGCCACGGAAAACTATGGAGCAGTGGGTGAGGATGTAAAACCACTACCTTGGCTCCCGTATCGTTCTAATTTCCTTTTGTGGAGTAGAAAGTACCAACCAATAAATTCCGTAAGGTTGTTGTCGGAGTTTTACCGTCTTATTTCTATCATATCTTTGGACAGTCCAGTTTTAATCAGTTGTCATTTAAAATCTTGGAAAATGGTAGGAGCCCGAAAACGTTTCATGGTCGGAGGCTCACCTATATACCCACCTACTTTCACTCTAGGAGATGCTATGGTTATTGCACAGAGCCACCTTCTCAACTTAGCGTACGTGTGAGATACACGGGTATAGGATGGAACTTGCCAAGAAAAATCGTCCCTATAAATTCTCCGGATTTTAAGAGCAAAAATGACTACTCTAGGAATTCTGTCGAACTTTTTTGGAACGAGGGTGGCAACGTTTTCATCTCTAATCCATGGATTACTATCCCATCGAAAGGAACCCCAGAAATCTTCTATCTGCTGTGACATTTATCCGTGATGAGGGGTTTTGTCTATGTCTACACCATTTTGAGGTCAAACTGGGATCTAGATTGGTTCAAAGTGGGAATGTTATGTTTTAACAATTTAATGTTTTAATCAAAGTGGGAAAATAGACAATTCAATGTGGGAGGTAAATCGTACCTTAGAAAAATTGAAAAGATTTTTATCATCAAAACGGTTAAGAACGCCAGTGCTCGAGGGCCGGGCGTTAGGATAGAACCTACGTTATGGTACGCCACGTACACGTTTTGTGCACGGACAGTAGCGCTGCCTGACAATACAACTAACTTGGCCGACTTTTGTGTGATCGGAATTGACACCGTCTCCACTGTTGTGCGCGCCAGTGCGTTGTGCACGAGCACCTCAAAGTCATTGTTTTCGGTGGCTATGTCACAAACGCTCACGTTGGCCAGCAAGCACAAGTGGTACGTCGTCTCCTTTTCACCGATTACGAACAAGACTTCGTTTATTTCTTTTTCAGCCTCGAGAATGCCATCATTCAACCGAAGTGCGTAATCCTCCGCGACACTCTGTTTCTCCGTGCCAGAAACACCATCGTGGTGTTGGACAAGACCCACTGCACGTTGTAGTGCAACCAAGTTGGAAGCATGGTGGCTTTCATAGACAGCATCTAGCTGTCGAGCTTGCTGCAACAAGGTGTTGGCCATGCGAGTAAACCGCTTTAAAGATGGCCGACTCGTGAAATAGCCCGACCAATAGTCATGACGAGCGGACCCATACGGAAAAAAAATCATCCGTCTTGATGCTCCACGTGAGACCTTCGGCACGTTTAACGTCCGTGTAATAGGAAAGATTCGAATAGAGAACATTTACACGCGCGTCCTGATTAACGTAGTGGATGATTTTGTCCATGTTCTTAAACCAACGACGTGAATTATCGTACTGGAAATCGCAGCCCATGGGAATAAAAACATGGTTTCCCTTGGTTGCGTCGCCACGCATAACGCCCGGCCCTCGAGCACTGGCGTTCTTAACCGTTTTGATGATAAAAATCTTTTCAATTTTTCTAAGGTACGATTTACCTCCCACATTGAATTCTCTATTTTCCCACTTTGATTAAAACATAAAATTGTTAAAACATAACATTCCCACTTTTGAACCAATCTAGATCCCAGTTTGACCTCAAAATGGTGTATACGAATGGTTATAATATGACCGGAGTTCATTGCTTTGTATGTACGTCGTAAATATTCAAGATCCTGTCTGATCACTATCGACAGATGTTGGTTTGCGTATTGTATCAGTCCCTGCACTTGTGCTTGGTTGGGTCCAAACCATTTCCAATTTCCATTGTCAACGAGATCGATTTACTATTTTATTTTGTGTCTGAATGGGGCTCTCTCGGAAGTTCATTCTGGGCGAGATCTCTGCTAAATGTACCTCACCGTCTAACTTTTGCCAAGATAGCCAGGCTCGACGATACACGTCATCGGATGAAATCAGCCACATCATCGCATCTTTTCATCTCTGAACTCGTATTGCAACAGGGAGCGCTATCAATTCAAGGCCACCTGCTTCTCGTGGAATATATAGTAGACTGGTCGAAATTTTGTGACGTGATGGATTAACTTCCTTGGTTGTTTTCTGCCAGATAAAGCTCTTCTGTAACCAGATGAGGCGGAGCATGCCGTGAATAGTATCCATGGGATCACTATCGAGTTAAACAACAGAAATCTCTTAATAATCGATACTCCGCATTGAGTTGCCGTCACCAATCTTCGTTTTATATTTCTTATCCTTATAGCCAATTCTTAGAAATTACATCCCCATGGCCGATGTGGTAGCTAAAGTATCTTACAGTTGTCCTGGTTGAACAACTGGTACTCCATACCATTTCCCCATACTCACATAGGGATCTAGGAAGAAAAATTGCTTTGACCAGTCTGTACCTTGAGACCTGAGAGTTGTCCAAACCATTTGACTAGCCTGAGCGCTGCAGGTACTTGATGTGCCCGGTTTAGAAATAGTGTGGAGTCGTCTACAATATGCAGAAAAAATTATCATTCGAAAAAGTGCTAAAACCGCGAATAGGTACTCTCGTTCAAGTGATTCAAAGGCCTTAGCAAAATCTAGAAACAATATGCCCGCTTTGTGTCCGTGGCCAAGAGTCTGAGCATGATTGTTAATCTTTATGGTGACCATCATAAGTGCCACCGCTTTATCCATTCGTCGTCTCATCACGAATCTTTGCTGGGTTTCATCTATTAGATTTCCCAAAAATGATTGTAATCGAGTTGCTAGGATCTTTGCGAAAATCTTATAACTCGTCTGGAGAAGAGAAATAGGCCTATAATCTAAGGAGTTTGTCGAAACTCCCTTCTTCCGTAGTGGTATAACGATTGCTTTAAGGAATGAAGTAGGGGGTTGCTCCTCTGAGTATATGATTATACAAATTGACTAATGGTCCAACCAGGTAATCTCGAATACCTGATAAACTCGTTCTTGGCTGGAATGTAGGACTGAATTTTAGCTCATTTAATGATTGTTTTGTCGCATAGGTGTCGAATTGTGATAAGTCGTAATAGTAATGCGTTGGAGAAAAATCTTCATTCTGAAGAGTACAAGTTGCGGTGTCCTTAGTAGTGATGGAATCGCGAGAGATCTATTGTTTCTTCCGGTGTATTAAGCGGTGGCGGAGGTATTGGACCTACGTAGTATTTATATACTCGACACGTTTGCCCCCGCATCCGTATGTCCTTCGAGCACATCTTGAACTTTTGTTATATACAACGAAAATGCTATTCGTGCCCAAAAGTGTCTTTGTAACCTGGTCATTATGCAATCAAGAGGGTGAAAGTCTTCCCTCAGCATTGCTGCTAGTTCCTCTACATGTATATGTGCGCATAGTAGGCATCTCGCAAATGTCACAGCTAATTTGGGGGCACATAATCTGATCAATGGGCTGTTGCCGTATTTGGCCCATTTGAGGACACTCCAATCGTGCGAAATGTCCATTACTACTCTTCGATGAGCAGGATGTAATAATGATGTGAACTGCTTTTCCCAGTCCTTAAACCACTGGTACGAAATACCCGTTACTTCACCTCTTTTACCTGTCAATCATGCCATGCCAGCACTGTACCCGCCATGGATCCGCTTAAAGTAAAACCAACTCCGGGTCAAGAGTATCGAGTAGATGGTATGCCCCCAGGACAGTTTTTAAAAGGATGCAGTAATCGTTTACCTTCCTTTAAAATGCCCTTTTACAGACAGACGTCGCTGATGCAACAAGAGGGAATTCGATTCTGGTGGTACTCTCCCAGTTGCTCTTTTGTGTATTCCAAACGTGAAGCCAAGGAATCTCATCATGTGTTTGCTCGTGTGAGTCATCAACCCTATCTGTTATATCATCTATTATCTCCCGTTGAATCGGTCGCTGCGGTTCTGAAAAACTCTCCTGTGAGTTGTTATTTGCTTTTATATTCCTCAGGCACCGTCTTTTGTTTTGCGGCTCGCTTTCACTGTTGGATTGTGATAACTCATTAGATGAGGGTAGGGTGATCCGCCTGCTGATTCGTTGCATACAAACCCACCGGCTTCTTTAAACAGGTTCAATGGCCTGTTTATCCCAGCAGAATATTCGGCCCTCGAGGTGGACGATTACAACTATAGCCCGAACAAACCCTTCATGGATCTTTACCTCATTTCTATAACCGAACCGACTGCCGATCAGCTTGAACCCCGCAAGCCTTGGGCCCGCAATCAGGTGTGGGGTCTGACCCCGAACGTTTTATTGGAGGGGAAGAAAGGGGTTCCCCATTTCTTCCGTCGTCCTTGTAAATGGCTTTTCCCGCCCCGGACGCCCGCGCCCTCGCAAGATGAGTGGAATGCGAGCATAATTTACGCCGAAAGCTCTGCCGGTCTTGCTTGATTTGGATCCATGGAAAGTTCTGCTGTCTCCCATGTCTGGGCTGGACCTTACTGATCAGCCGTGGTTTCGCAAGTTTAAGAGGCGCTTGGACCGGTTCGCCCAAGAAAACGCCGTGGCAATATGGGAATCAACCCACCAAAATCAGGGTCCATATTTCTGGCGCAAGCGAGAAACCTTGGGTCCTGGGGGCTCCAAGGATCCTGGCGATACTGGTTTCGCCAAGGATCCTGGCGGTTTCACTTCGGCCAACGCATATTGCAACGTGCCGATCAGAGTTTGATCCCCATACCCTGGGTACCATTCCCCCGCGTCTGGCAACAATCCTTCGAGTTCCGCGTGACGAACCGGCAGATGCACTGCAGGAAACAAGATAAAGTCAATGTCACACTTGCCAGCTTGCACACCTTCCACCACATAATCGCAGATTAAGACCAATCGACACCAGCTTTGCTCTAGCGATGCTTGCGACTGTTGAAAAAGTTCAACTTCCAGCTATTTTGGCATATCTCCTTGGAAATCCTCCTCGCGACAATTGAATTTTCGTCTTCTTAACTCTTTTAATTCTTTTATATACCGCGATCACCGCTTGCTTTTTATTCCTGGCTTCCATATTCGTGATCATATCTTCAGGCTTATAATCGTGTTTCCATTCTTCTCATTAGGTTGTTCCGCATGTATGTAAATATAATTGGCATGAAAAGTATGTATGTTCATCGACCCCGAGCCAGCAAATTTTGACCAATTCGGCTTAGTCGGATCGATTTCGTTAGCTGATTCGCGGAAATTTGCCAATCCAGGCTATAGGGATTCCCTGTCGCTTTCTTCGTGAGTTTGCATGACATCGAATCGGTTACGGCTTACCGATCACGTTCAAATTCTCGCACTAAGGCTCCACAATTGAGATCTCGCTCATCTACCCAGGTCGGATCGTCATAATCTTTACACTGAAACCAGAAATTCACGAGCAAATCGGGCCTTTTGCTCGATCGTGTATCTAGAATCTTCTCAACTTCGAATTTGTCCTGATCCAGCGTTCTCTCCCGGCTGTCTTTCGGCAAAAGGGAACCGTCGGAATTGATTCTTGGCTGATCCTCAAACGAACACCTGATATTTCGGCGTTCAGGGAATTCTCTGACCAGTTTCAGTTTCGACAGATGAACAATCGGAAATTCTCCATAGTCGGTGCCTGCGGTGATCAGCCGGGCAGCGTGATCACCGATCAAACCAGCAACACGAAACGGTCCATGCCACATATGAGCTAATTTGTTGGCATATCCTTCTTTTACCCGATCCAGGTAAAGCCAGACCTTAATCCTGGTTCAATGCTATGTGAATCGGCTTGATCGTTATTCCGGTCGGCTCTTCTTGGATAGTTCTCCGAAGTCTTTCGTTAACCTGCTCCGTGTGTGTTGGTAGTGACGTTGGAGTCGCGGCTTCACGGTAACAACTACGGGTGCATCCGACCGGAATCGCTGATTCGATAGTTGATCGTGGGTCCCAACCATTTGCCAAATAGAAGGGGTGTTTCCCCTGACCCGATCGAAAGAAGAATTTAACGCAAATACTTGTCTTTTCGCATATTCATCCCAATCATGTTGGGCGGAATCAGCAACATACATTTTTATCCGGTTAATGACTGTACTATCCGTTCGGCTTTTCAATTCGCTTGTGACCGGCAGGCAATGGTCACACTCTGCTTCTGACCATGCATCTGATTAAACGATCGGAAAACTTCAGCCATAAAACCCGGTTCACGATCATGGATAATTACTTCACTGGCACCAAATCACCTGAAAACACATTTTTCATAATTAAGAGCGACTTGCTGGACTGTTCAAGTAGACATATCTTTGGCGATCACCAGACCAGTAAATTAATTGTTCCAGATCAGCAGATCAGTACTGCCCTTGAATGAATTCGGCAGGGAAAGGATATGATCCATCGCTATTATAGGTCACCTGGATTTTTCCTGGTGATCAACCTCGTAAAAACAGCATCCCTTCCCGGTTTCGCAATCCTTAAAAGTACCAACAAATTTTTGGACGCTTCGACACAGACCTCTCCAGTGAAATTGTTTACGGATTCTGTGATACGTCCGACCGACACCTTGATGACAACCCTCCAAACAGACGTGCTAGTGGTGCAAAATATCAGCCTGCAGGGTCTTCGGAATCACCAATTTCACCGATCGATCAAGATCCCCACCAGCTCGATTAATATGAGAATAATAGAAAAGCAGGTTATTTTCATCCACCTCATAGTTGGATTCGATCTTAGCACAATTCTTCGCTTCGTTTTGACTCAACTTTTCAAGATCACCAATCAAGAAAGCTCCTAAGTCCAGAATCCACTTTTCTTCGCCTTGAGCTTGAAGGGCCCTTTCGATCCAAAGCGTCTGCACTATTTCTTCTTTCAAACTCTCTTGTGAAACCGGTACGTGAGTTGCTGATCTTGTTCCCGATCTAGTCATTATAGATACTTTTATCGACTTGTCTTTATCCTTAGAGCGAACCAACTCAGGCAACCGGTTGATTTCGATTAATTCATCCAAGATTACATTGTCCGTGATCACTGATCCAGTCTGATCACGCATGGCTAATGTGGGTACTTCTGTGTATAATCACGTTTCACGTGTAAGAGGTCGTGATTCGGCAATTCTCGTAAGATTTTCATGACGCGGTCATTCAGTAACCTTAGACGTGGCGCTTTACAGACAATTTCTCCGGTGATTTGCCGAATCACCAAGTTTGAATATCCACATATGATTATCCTTTTTATCATATTTAATTATTTTTTATAAAATCTATTATTTAAGATATTTAATCTGGAGGCTAGTTGCGAAAGATCCAGTTCTGAGTAAGAATTTTTCACCTCCAAACCCAACAACAACCACGAAAGTCAGCTTCGTTGACTGCGATACCTGGTGTGTAGTCTGAACCAGCAGATATGACAGTCCACTCCGATAATTTCCATAACAAAGCACTATATGCCCCGACACCGTTTTTTTACACTCGCTGACCCATCGAACTTACGACGATCAGGTCCTCATCCAAACACACGACCGGTGGAGGTATGATAATCGATTGTCGTGATTGCTTCCGAGGGGCAACCCCGATCAAGGCTTTGTTGACTTCTGACCGGGGGTTGATACTGACTCCTGAGGTACCGAGAAATTCTTCTTCACCCTTGGTACATTTGATGATTTCCAAGGTCCACTGCGATAATAATGCCGACCATCGCCCCAGTCTTCCATCAATTCCAGTCGAAGACAATAACCAGGCCAGTGTGTACCGTCTAGAAATTACTTTTATCGGCCTGGTCACCAGCATAGAATAACAGACATCCAGTATGCGTAGCAATGCCAATACTTCTTTATCCACCACGCCATAGTTGACCTTATCTGGTTTCAACGTCCGGCTTGTGAACGTTACTGGACAATACACTCCATCGTGATCTTGGACCAGAGCAGCCGATATTGCTCACTTACTTGCATATAAATCACCACAGGAATCTTCTCCGGATCAAAATGTTTCAGAAACCGGGGTCGAAGCTATCTTCACTTTCAGCATGCTGAGTGCAACCATAGCTCGTTCCATATGACCTTCCAATCCGGACGTGGTTCGGTCGGTTAAAGAACCGGTTTTAAATTTTGATTCATTCATTTCAGCCTCATGGTCGGGTCCAATCGGTGATTTTTCCAGTCGATCCCGTTCTCAAAGCCTGTGGTAATCCACCTCTTTCAATTCGTACAGTAATGCAGCGTATAATGAAAAATCTTCAATAATCGGCTATAATAATTCTGGGAACCGAGAAACGACTGCATGGCCTTTTGTGCTCGGGGAAAAGAAAGATTACTAAGTGCCCCCAGGTCCTTCGGATTCGCCTCCAAGCCCTGGATCGACACATTATGACCAAGATTAGCGACCTTGGGTTGACCCCAAAAGCTCTTGACCACGCTGATCGACAGATTTCATCGCTCGCAGGCATCAAGGAGTCGTTCGACCTTGTCACATAAAATATCCCATGATGTTGCCTTGACCCAGATATAGAACCAGATCAGGATCATCTTTCTTTGCTGGTCCAAACCTATCTTCAGCCTCAAACATGCATTAAACTTGAGAGATTGGTTCGAGATTGGTCTTTCTCTTGAGGTCAGACTCGGCCCGATCCTTTAAGGTCGACCAGGGCCGGTTTGTTGATCTTCGCAACTTGGTTCGGCCGATATATCACATGGAGCCCACCATTTGATACATATGAACTTCTCTATACGCTTGGTGTTTTTATGTCTTCAGGGTGATTCGGCCCATTTATTCAGTTGACTGGAGTTCTACTCTCGCGTCAATTGAAAACACTTTGACTACCGATAATCGGCTCCAATAACCATGCTCCGTCGTAACCACGGCACCAAACCATCCATAAACCTGCTTTATTGAACATGTCTTAACCGGTCCGCTTTAAAATTAACACGGTCCGGCATCTGGATACTCTTGTCTGGTTGTGATACTTGGCCGATCCATTGTTCTCTAGGACAAGTTGTGACATCGGCAACACCATACTTTTCTCCACGGTTTCGCGATAGCCCGTTATTACCAACGTCATCCCAACGTCATCCCAACGTTGAACCGGCATGTCTATCTGCCAACGGTTACGGCCGGCTCGTCCATGAGAGATTCGTCAATCAGCATCGTGATATGGGCCATTGGTATATATTTTCTCGATTTGCTTCACCACAAACACTTCTGAAAATCTCGTTGCCCGCTAGGTAAACTGGGATCAAGATTGGGAATTTAAGGTTTTAATCAAAGTGGTAAGGAGGTGAATTGTACCTAAATCCGTACTGGTATAGAACCCCAGAATACCCGGCCGCCCAGCCCCTGGCGTGCAGAAAAAGAATCTGCAATTACGCTTCATGGATCGAATCCAGGCCAAAGAATTCATTTGTAGATGTATCGTGGCTACAAAGTTGCCAAACACAAGGACTTCGTATTGTCTACAAATGCGATAACTTTGCGGTGGTAGTCAAGCCTACGGGTATTCATGTAAAAGGCAGGGGCAAGCGCACAGTAGAGAGATCACTTCCACTGCTACTGCAGCGTCAGAACTACCTCAAAGTGGGCAACTACGAGCCGCCGCTACCATACGGAGTGCGCATCAGTTGGATTATCGTTTAGGTGGTCTACTTCTTGTGGGGTGGTGGAAGTGGAGCTGTTAGCTCAGTTTGGGCGGCATTGCTTCAAAGATCCCTGACGAGCTACAGCTCCTCGAATCCTCGATTGATGGAAGGCGTATCTCACTGCGATGAAAACTGCCTAGACGACGCGCAGGTTCAATTGTTTTTTGTGATTTTGCCATCATACTAGCAAGTGAAGATATAAATCTAAAATGCGTAACGTAGTGCGCGGTACGATTGGATAACAACTGGACCTATGATTGCTAAAAGGATGCAAGCTTCAACTTCGCGTTTACGGCGCAAAAGGGCCATCCGAGCGTTGGTGATGACTTGTACCACGGTGAGAGGGGCTGTGACAATGAAAAGGAGGTCGTGCGGGGCATGGGAATTTGCTTGTATTTAATGGGCTTAGCTTTCAACGTCCGGCTGGAAACCACCTCAGCTTTTGGATCGATGACCCAAACACAATCTCGGCATTCCAGTGACTATAATCGGTCGAAGCTGCAGGAAAAGATAGAGAAAACGCCGGAAAAGAGTCAAGATACCTCGATGGCTTTCAGGAAACCGCCATGAGGACGAAGAGATCGATCTTATTCATGTCACGCAGGAGTATCTACGTCTCAAGTCGACAGTTAGCTGTCAAAATGCAGTCAAAGTGCTTAATTCAGCATGCTGACATCTATGGACCCGAAAGCCAAGCGCTCTTGGATGACGTGTTTTCCAAGATCATCCGCATCATGCTGGACCAACAGCGGGTGCTTGACATTGCACTTTTTTGTCCTTTGTGCCTCAATTTCTCATGATTTTGTGCCATTTCGTCCATCACATTGCAAGTAAGATCGGTTCGTTTGAGAAATCGTGCGTCACACAGTGTTTATCGGTAGCCATCTCGCTCGTCGTTGCGCAATTAAAAGCAGGTCGCTATTTCTAGGAGCTACCAGTGCAAACGATGCTCTTTAGCAAAAAAAACGTTCTATAAAGATTTACGCTGCGCCTTCCCGTTTTGCGCAAAGTTAACTTCGGACGTGCCAGTCTACCTTGTGTTTGTTCCACTTCTGCTCTAACTTCCGTTAAAGGTTTCTTCACTTTTCTTCGATTGCCAGTAAATCTGAGTGCTCTTGATGTTGTGGTTTGTCCGTAGTACTTCCTTTTAACCCATCTGTGGTAGTCTTGTCTTTGTGTCCTGGTTGAGTGCGGCGTAGCCTTTGGTTACGTTTCCTCCCCTTTCGTTACCGGTCACTTGGTTGTTGGCCGTTTCTCATCCACCCGTTGCTTACCCTCTACCTTTTTATACTTTTTTACATGCACACCAACAGAGGTTTGCTTCCTTTTACTTTTTCATCTTTTTTCTTACGATCTACTGTTTGCCAGTCTTGAGGTGACACTTTTGAAGCTCCGTCCGGTGCCTTAGTCGGGTTTACACGCAGACTGTCCTGGCTAGGTGTTTCATTCGGGGGATCTCTCCTCGACGTGTCACTCCCGGTCTCTCGATGATTTTCCGTACCGGGTTCATTCTTCAGTTTTCAGCTTTCCATACGATCGTTATAATGTTGATTTTTTTTGCTTACCTCCCTCTCAATGCTTCCATGCTTCGAAAGGTGGGTTCTGGTACCTCAATGTCCTCCGCATCTTCCACCATACGATTAAACAATTTTGTGATGAGGAAGACTGGTTGAAGCCTATACCGACCAATGATATGACGGGATGATCAGGCTCGGAATATTGGGTAAGTCAGATAGGTTGGTGTATGGTACACTTAGTATTGGATTTTAGTAGGACTGAATTTACCCCCACGACAAAGAGTCGCTCCGCCACATCTCGACGGTCATTGGAAGCACAGGGCTAATAAGGTCCCCTGTAGATCAGCCTACCCCGTTTAAGACGCGTTCGGACGCACGTTGGCTCGTTGGAAGTCCCCCCACGGGTTTGTAGGATTATTCTATTCTCACCCTCACGTTCACGTGTTTCGAGCACGTTATGGAATTGGAAATGTTAGTGGAGATAAGTAAGTGGTTTTACTGTGGATGATCGTGATTTTATCGTGGAATTTACGTATATTTTATTTGGTTATTGGTTATCTCTCGTTACGGCTGGTCCGGTTGGTCAAAAATTCTCGACCCTACTTATAGGGTACTTTACATAATGTATCACCCCTAATCCGTCTCCCGGTAACAAACCCGATCTGGAAAGTCAGTTTCATCTAGAGTCCACCTGAGTCAGTAAAACTTCTGTGAACCAATAGATACACAAGGTGAAATTAAAAATGGATTCAGTCGTGCATGATGACCGGTCGGAAGGCTGGGATGATCGGGCCGATCACCCTAGCGGTGACTTGTCCGATCGAGAGATCGACCGGGATTCGCCGAGTACCCCTCCCGATAATTGGTCGTCCGGGCCAGTGGGAATCCGGGTTCCACCAAGAACGTTCGTCTTGGATTTGGAAATCGGCCCCACCACAAAATAATAGCAGAAACGCAATTAAGTTAATATATTCCGACCTTAGTGATTCTGAAGACATAAAGATCGACTAAGCTACGATTCCAACGGAATTACCAATTACTAGTTTCTCTGAGAAAGAGCTGGAGGCCCAGATGCAAGGAAATGGGCAACCAGTAGAACAAAAGGACCAGGAACTATAGAGATCGTCCAACCTCCAGAATCGACAGCAGCAGGTCTAGTGGAAACGGTAACTGTTAACGGATGTGACGAGCACGAAGACGAGGCTTCAGACATGGATGGACTTGATGCAACAGTAATTTTGTAAAGTGTACAGAACACCTCAACGAAAAAAGGGAACATATGATGGACCTGGAAAAATTACCACAGTTAACTACGCAGAAGTAAGAATGACTAGTAGATCGTTTTGAATAAATGGTAATCACCAAAACGAATACCTGGATAGTCGGGCGGCAACAAGTTAAAGTCGCTTGTTTCACTGTCCGACGCGGGAACCAACATTTACTGCAAGTACTCGGCAAGTTGATTAGAACGTCCCAAGTGGTGGCAGCTTCCAAGAGTCCGGCACAACTACAAGGTTGGTTACAAAAAAGTGAGAGGCCCTGTAAAAGAGCAACAGGGTGCGGCCAAGATGGACAACGATTTTCTTTTTATATCAGACAAGTACTCGCAAGAGGACATCAAACGTTTAAGATAAATATGCTTAAATGAGTAGAAAATACCACGAGAAGCGGATTTGCGAGATGGGTTAGTGAATACCGGTAACTTGACAATAGTAAAGGGCTCACGAAAAGGACAATTATAGCGCACCAACTCCCACTGTTTTTGAAAGGGATAATGACGCCGGCGGATATACTGAGGCTACTGTTGACGATTCGGATTGAAGTAGAAGGCTGCTCGATCGTGGATCTAACGTGGAAGGCGTCAATAAAACGGGCGTTTCAAACCACCAGAAGTATTCAAAAGAGTATTGCTAAGAGGGATGGGTTTATTGCAACTCTGTGATCTAGTCGCACAAGTGAAAATGGTCAGCTACACTAAGTCGAAACATTGTTTTAGTTTTCATTTTTGCACGCGGGACATTGCGAAGAGGTTTGCCAAGTGACAGTACCGTATTAGAAAAATATTCATGGATTACGGAATGTGGATGCAGAACAAGTGCCGGAAACTATCGTATGGGAACTTCAAGATGACGCAAATGGTTCTATTATGGGACCAGCGGCGGAATACCCGATAAGCATTAACACTATTACTCGAAACATCATTATCAAACGTCTCCATTGATTTCTTACAAACCATAATTTCAGTGAGGTTTCAGTTGGAGGAACTTGGTCAAGGAGGTCTCATGGCGCATACATTAATAGAGTGGGACTTGATAATCGAAACAGGGGGTTGTCCAGAACATTTGGAGGTTGGCTTGGTGCGGAGAAATATTAACGCTTGAGCATCCGGTCGTAGACACTGTTTGCGGTGAGATGAGATGGGGAATCAGATGAGTGGATGCCACTTATCCCAATCAGCGGTACTCAATAGCCACCTTTGATGCCTTTGTAATCCTTCACGGTCGGATCACCTTTGCCGACCCCGGACCTGACCCCGGATCCGATCTCGGAGCCAACTTTGGACCTGATCTTGGACCGGTTCCGGACGTGATCTCGGTCGGCCTTCGCCACGTGGTGTTCTCTCAACTCCCATGGCGGTTGACCAGTGTTCCTGATCTGATCGGCCACAAAGTGCAGGGTCGGTAGGGTTAATCGGTCGGCCATAGTGATTAGTCTGTCTGACCGGCTTAAACCGCACGAAACATCCATGTCCAGCTGTAGTGGGGTGCCATTACATAAGTGATATTTAAGTAGAAATATCACGGTTCAATTTCAGACTTAATGTCTGAAATATGAATATTGGATTATAAGTTTTTATAATCCACTTTGAGAACAGATTCTGATATCATTATCGAATCTAACAAGTAATCATGATAAAAATCTCATTCAGACCAGCTTTATACTAGATGTTTGTATGATGTTTAGATTTTAATATAGTTATTAACTCTAAACACTCAATAATTATTCACTCTTAAACTAACCTTCTATCCCAATTAAACTTACGTTCTTATCCACAGTAATCCTTAAGAATTATATATTAATATTATAATATATTAAGAGATAATTAATCATTAATTAGTCTTTGTTAAAGTATATCTATGTAACTAAGGAGGCCAAAATTTACATTGGTCCTAACTCAATTGCACGCTTCCTCACTCAATTTAAACAGTGTAAGCCGGTAAAGTTGTCCTGTTTACACCTGGTAAGCACTTGTAGTCCGTCTTAACGACACTGTTGCCTGAGTTCGCTAGTCAATCTAGCGAAAAAAGGTTTTAAGGGCCGCTGGCTGTCATGACAAACAGCCAGTGAACGTGAGCGTGAGCGTCAGCTCGCGCAAGACTTAGTTAGGGAAAACTTCCCTAACTGGTCACAGAGTGCTGTGACCACTGTGATTGAGATGATTCGGACCATAGGGCCCGAAGTCATCACCCTCCTCCGTGGTATAACCCCGGAGGATGCTTTAGAGACGGTTACCCGTTTCAAGAGGATGTATGTTCATCCTCAGGTGCGCAACGCAATATGGCGCTCCCAAACATCAGCAGCAACAGCAGCGCCCGCACCTAGTGCGAGCGTTGACGTGGTAAAGGCGCGGATTCCGCCCTTTACTGGCGAAGGGGGTGAACCCTTTTGTAGGTGGTTCGCAGAGGTGGAAGATGCCCTCTCTGCTCAAAAGATTGTGGACCCGCGTTCACAAGATTATTTCGCCACCACATGCCTAGGCGGTCGTGCCAGGGCATGGGCACAGATCCACTGATCGATCTGCGTTCCTGACTTTTCAGGAATTAGAAACTGAGCTAAAGCTCAACTTCGAAGCTACAGAAATGAAACTTAGTTGCCGGGAAGAGTTCATGGAACTCCGATAAGGTAAGCTAAATCTTCAAGCTTACACTCAGAAGATATAATATTTGTTATCAAATATTGTATATGAGCCGGTTCCCCCTGCCATTCAGGTCACCGGCTTCGTGAAGAGACTGAATGACGGTCCCATCAAACAGAGTCTTTATCGAATTCTGCCAAAGCTTCTGAGGGATGCTATAGACCAAAGCATCCGGGAGGAATTCAGCATACGTTCATCAGCAGCGCATGCTGG
>MIQA02023342.1:0-28504 GCA_001887855.2 Sclerospora graminicola
CGCATTTCAGACAGTAAGTCTGAAATTGAACTGTGATATTTCAACTTAAATATCACTTATGTAATGGCACCCCATTACAGTAAGGGCCCACTCCCTTCTTGAAGCCAGCTGACCCGTCGAAGCTCAGAATCATTAACCCTTCTGCTGGACCAACTGTCGGTGGCGGTAGTGTGATGGGTTGCCGTGACTGCATTTGGGGCGCTATCGCTATCAGCGCTTCTTCCACTTCTGCCCTTGCAGTGATGCCGACCGCTAATGTGCTCACTATCACTTCTTCTCCTTTAGTGCACTTGACCACTTCAAGCGACCAGGGACAGTGCAGCCCATCTACCCAGTCAACCATCAATTCCGTTTGCTGTAAAAAGCCATGACAAGGTCGACCGCCTGGATACACCTTAATAGGCCGGTATACCAACATCGTATAACATACACCCAGAATCCGTAGCAAGGCCAAAACTTCTTTGTCCACCAGCCCATAGTTCACTTCGTTGGTGTTCAGAGTCCGGCAGGTGAACATCACAGGACAATAGATCCCACCATGTTCTTGCACTAGGGCAGCCGAGATAGCCCACTTGTTAGCATAGATGATGACCACTGACACCTTATCTACATCAGTGTCTCAGAACCGGTGTGGTCACCATCTTTGCTTTCAGCATGCCGAAGGCCGCCATCGCCCTGGTCATGTGGTCATCAGACCGGGGCGTATTGGGGTCGGGGAGCCGATCACGCGCTTGGGCGTACGAGGCCTCCTTCTCATTGGCTGAAATTAAGGACAGTCCACTTTTTCATTGGCTATAATGGAGGACGAGTCCATCTTCTCAATGGCTGAAATAGCTAACGAGGCCAGCTTCTCATTGGCTAGAGTAGCTAACACGGCCACCGTTTCCCCTTGCCGGTTTGCCTGATCACTTCACTTGCACCAAGTCGCCTGAAAACACATTCCTCATACTTGCGGTCAACCTGTTGGGCTGTTCGAGTAGATCCAGCTTTAGCGATCACCAGGCCGGTAAGTAATCGGTCCAGATCAGCATTTCAGTATTGCCTTTGAACGATTTTGGCAAGGAAGGAATATGATCCATCGCTATTACTTGAAAGGGGTAGGTCACCTGGATATTCCTGAGCGATCTACCTCGAATAGTCGGCATGAAAGGGATAGGTCGCCTGGATATTCTTGGGTGATCTACCGCAAATAGTCGGCTTCCCGGTTTTGCAGTCTGTACACGTTCAACAAGCTTTTGGACACTTCGATATAAACCTCTCCAGTGAAAATGCTTGCAAATTCTATGGTATGTCCGGCCAACTCCCTGATGACCACCCTGTGAACTGACATGATAATGGTAGAAAATATCGGCTTGTAGAGTCTCCGGAATTACCAATTTCGCTAATCAGTCGAGATCTGCGTCAACTTTATCAGCGTGAGAATAATAGAAAAGCAAATCGTTTTCATCCATTTCGTAATCGGAAGCAATTTTACACAATTCTTCGCTTTATTATGGCTCAGATTCTCCAGGTCACCATTCAAGAAGGATTTTAAATCAACGATCCGCTTTTCTTCATCTTGAGCCTTAAGAATCCTTTCGATCCGCAGCTTCTGCACTAATTCTTCCGTCAACCTTTCTCGAGAAACCGTCCTACTAGGTGTCGATCTGGTTCGTAATCTCGTAGTGATCGATATTTGTGCTGATTTTCCTTTATCTACCGGGAGACGCATCTCGAGTAACCTGTTAATTTTGACCAATTCCTCCAGCACTGCATTATCGGTAATAATAGATCCAGTCAGATTACGCATGGTCATTGTGGCAAGGTCATCCGCACTCCTGTCGCGCGAGATCGGGACAATGCAGCACACACTTGTTGGTCGAGATAGTCTTCATCTTCGTCATCGTCGTATTCGAAATCGCTGGAGGGCGGATCTGGACCAACTTCCGAGCCGGATGGCAGGACAGCTTCCGAGCCGAACGGCGGGCCAGCTGTCCAGCCGGAAGGCAGACCAGCTTTTAAATCAGGCAGCGCCGAAAAGTGAGTGGGGGTACTGCAGCTGTCTTCACTGGAGGCAAACCCGAATTGCTGTCCGAGGTGTGGTCCGGATCACTATCCGAATCGACCAGATAACACTGGCACAGGAGAGAGGGATCCTCTCGTCTCCTCCGTTTGGGGCTGGTCGTGGACAGATCCGAACCAGCCGGACGCTTAACCAGTTTCCGTCCTGCCCGGCCGGGTGGCATGGACGCTTGTGGCGAGGAAACTTTCCATTTGTCCACTTTACTCAGGACGTGTAAAATGGCCTCTCGCACACGCAAAGGTGCCTGCGTTACGGGGGAAGTCCGAATCCGGATCTGTTCGATCTGGTCCTGCGGTTCACACAGAAGCGACCTGAATAGATCTTCCTTTATCCAGAAAGGTGGTGGAGGCATGGTCGGCCCGGGCCAGTTCGTCACAAGCGTCATAATACTGCGATCGACCTGGCAGAGCTCGGCCCGCAGTCTCTGCTGCTGGGAGGAGGTCTCCTGAGGCTGCTGCTCGAGAGAAGAAAATATGGTGGAGGGCCAGAGCATGGGATTCTTGCAGGTGGTACCGGTCATCCCTCATGGCATCTAATTCCTTCGAAACTTGGCGGTATCGGCCATGAAGGTGCCGCATCTCCTGAGATTTCTGCGAAGCTTCGGCAGATCGATCTTTAAGTAGTTCCAGTTGTTAAACTCCAAACGACATGACCACACGAACTATAAGCAATGGGATAACAGTACATAAATTGGTGGACAACTTACGCTGAAGTTTCGAACGGTGGACTAACTCTTGGTTACCGACCCGAAGAGGCTCAGCGACGTCCGCAAGCATATGAAGGTGGATCCGCTCCTTCGTCAGGCGGACGACCCGGTCCTCGAGATCGCTCACCTGGCTTCGAAGATCGCTCGGTTCCGAAGATGAACTTCGGACGACAGCCTCATCAGCTCGGCGGTTGGCAAATCGAGGGCTTGACCAGGCCGGCTTGAATATGCTCCAGGATATCCACTTGGGCAGTCAGCACCTTCAACCGATTTCTTGGTTCTGCCACTTCGGAGGAAAGATCGGATGGAGTAGCGGCCTAATTTAGGGCGTCAGTGAGCTGGCTTATAACGGCCCGGAGACGGGCTATTTCATCCCTGACCTCCTGGCGACTACTCTTCAAATTGAAAATTCCGGGTCCAGTACGATCCAGCATCGTACAGAGAAGTGTGCAGGGCTGCGCCAGAACTGCGGAGTCAGTTTGATTGGATCGAAGATCAGCTTGAAGGGAGAAAACAGTGTCTGACAACATGTTCCTGTCCCCGCAGAACTGACCGCAAATGTGGAGCGCCGTATCGATATCATCCGGGGATAATACCAGGTCAGGGGTACGTGAAGCTCCACCCCGCTGGATGGCGAATCATCGTCGACTAGGGTAACCCGACAGATGTTGTCCTCGTCGACCTGCAGAACTGGGAATACATCGATAGATGGTCAGAGAACGGGCAGATGAGACCTCGAGCTAGCCTGTGGACCAGCTCCATGAAGGCCATCAGAAAAGTTGGACATGAGACTTACCGAATCGAGGCATTCGTGGGAAGAAGTCAAAAGAACTATATCAGGTGAGGTCGTGTCCCAACCGTTGTCCGGCTGCGACAAGACTCAGGGGCGGCTGTGGTGAAGCGACTTCGGAATGAGTTAACGGCCGGGTGTGAAATACACCTGGACGAGGCTGTCTTTTGATCGGCTTAAAATTCCTGGTCAAGAGTGCGGGCGCTGGAGGACAGCTGCCGGAGGTGTTTGGGAGCACTCGCATGCGCCTGATCAGTACAAGGCATGGAATCCTGCTAGAGGAGGTGATACGGAGGATCAGGGCCAGGTCCACCAGAAGTTAGCCGGCTGGACCTAGTGGGGCTGGATGGCCGTTGATGGTGGCCATAGGTGGCCAAGAGGCGGATTGGTCAAGAGATGGATATATGAGGGGCTCCAGGGAAGGTTTTGTCCCTGTAGTAGCCGGATGGAACACCGAAGGTAGATGGGCGGCCGCGAATAGGGAATCGGAGTCGGTTGCCAGGTCTCGTCTAGGTCGAGGTGGATGGCTACTCAGGCTGGTCAGGCATTTTGGTGTGCAGTACACAAAACGCCTGGTCACGCTATTTCAGGTAAGGCACATAGCCATCCAGGTCGAGCTGGCCAGGTTATTTTTGGTAGGGTACATAAAAGGTTATATTGGATCTAGGGATACAAATCAGCATACATTTCGCTTTCTAAGACGCATGCCATCATTGGTTCACAGCATAGGGCTAACCAGGTCCCCTTTAGCTGTTATTGGGTTGACCGGGGAAGGTTGAAAGGAACCCACCAGAAGTCCCCCAACCGGAAGTCACTGTGAAACTTATACTCAGCTCAAGTCACCTTAGTTCTATTGGAAAGTGTGGTGAAGGTTTGGCTTACTGTGGAAGATTGTGGAGTATTCCCTAATTACACATAAGATTGGAGTACCGTAAAACACAACTTACATGTCGCCTGATGTTTATTGTCGCCTAGAGATTTAGCCAATCAATGCTTGTAACGGGTAGGCTGTTACAGGCGTACACTGTTAAATTGAAAGTAAGGAAGCGTGCAATTGGTTAGGAACAAATGTTATTTGTTCCTCAATAGTTTAATTAAATTGAACTTAGAGCTGGACTATTTAATTGATTAAATAGTCCCTTAGATACATATGAATATATACCTAATCCACGTGTCTAGAAGACGGTAAGTTTAAGAGTGAATATATTTATGAGTGGTTTAGAGCTAACTACTATAATTAGATCTAGACTAATCATATAAACATGTAATGCAAAACTGATCTAATAATACTCTTATTATTAGATCTCTTCTTAGATTCGATATTTGTATCAGAATCTGGTTCCCAGATAAAAATAACTTATAATCCAATATTTACATTTCAGACAAAAAGTCTGAAATCGAACTGTGATATTTCAACTTCAGTATCACTTGTGTAATGGTTTCCCATTACATCACGCCCCACTCAAGGTGGTTGGCCAATAATATTATGTAATACTAATCGAATGGTGGCACTTGGTGGTTATAACAATATATGGATTACAACTATTAACGACCAGAAGAATTCAATGGTCGAGACACGCGGTGGCACTCTTAAGGGCGCTCCTGGAACTGCTTATACAGCATCAACCTCTGCATCACGTGCAGTGGTGCCAAAATCGAATGTCAGCGCTGCTAACGTAGCATCGGAGGGGAAGCCGAGAAACCCATTGTCTCTCGTAATAGACACTGGGGAAGCAGTGTCTAAGAGGGGACGTGAAGATGTCGCTAGCGCGACATCTAGAACGCTCTCACCTGCAGAATGGCGGATGGCGAAGAAGGGTTCTTCAGTCTTCGGAGACTTTTCGGACTCCGAAGAAGAGAATGAGGTCGCCATCGTCCTCCGCGAGGGGTCTAGCGATCGTAAAAAGCTCGCTAGAATTTCTTCGCCGAGAAGTGAAGGCGAGGTGGATTCTGACGTTGTCGATTACGACAGCGACAATTCCGTCTTAAGATGGCAGAAAGAGCGAAGAGCCCCTCCTGGACTTCGTCACTCGCCTGGTCGAGACGACGACTTTGGAAGGGCAGGTGGCGCTCCACCCGCCAAGAAACAACGTGCAGAAGTGGCTTACGCTACTTCTGATTCGTCTTGTCATGCGGAACCACATGTTCCGTACAAGTGGGGTTTTGGACCCAAGCATGGACATTGATGCCCGACAGTGGCGAGCATTGCAAGCGCGATTGTCAATACCCGTTGTTTGACATCAACGCGCTTGATGATTGCGAAGACATTCGCAATCGCCACTTCGATAGGAGTACCGACGATAGACGTCGGTACTTTATCGACCTTTTCTTTTAGGCTTGTTACTATACGAACCGAAAAGGGTCGCGTAAGAACAGGGACGATAAAGACGCCCTGACGCAAAGTTAGAAAGCCTTTGTTAAGAACTACAACAAATGTCCCGACGATTACGTGAAGCAAGTTCACGTAAATCGTGAGCACTTTTTAAAGCCCTCACGTTCAGGGAAAATGGAGTTTATCCATTTTACCTGCATCAAAGAAGGAATTTCTTGCGGAGTTCTCTCACATGAATTGCCCTTGTTGTCCCAAGCAAGCTCCTCGTCTGAGCGAAAAAGAGCTGCGAGGGTACCGAGGTTACTCGGGACCCGCTACGATTAAGGGCCTAATTGATGCCCTTAATGTATCAGCACCTGGTGCTGATATCATCAACACCTAGTGTTGATGCTTCTTACGCGTTTGAAAGTGTCCCCCTCAAACCCCTTTAGGAGGTCAAGGATATCCGCCCTCAGTACCTCAATCGGCTTCCAAGAGTCAAACACTTGGGAATACCCAACCAGCGTACCAAGTACTCGGTACGCTGCCCCTTCTTATAGTGAACCGAGTGCATTGCTATCAAGCGCTCGAGAATATAGTGCTTATTCCCCTGATTATCAATCAGGGGCGGCGGGGTCTGGTAATTCCCTCGCCGTCGTTGTTGCGGAGCATGGTTCACAGCCCGCAAGCTCGCGGGGCATTGCTCTAAGCTGAGCGGCGATATGGTTCACTCTGTGAGAACATATCGTTCCATTCGTGAAGAGATTCACGACATATTCGGCACTCACGTTGCCCTTCAGCAGAAGAATGATCTTCTGCTGGTCGAACTTGATCAACAAAAGGTGGAGATTGAGAATCTCCGGTCTTTCCACAATATGTTGGAAACCGAAAATAAGTCTCTTTTGGGATACTTAAAGAACACGGCATTCGCCGTGGGGATGCGTCTCGTCCGAAGACGTAGGTGAAAGGTATGGCTTGGGCCTCCCAACGTAAAACGTTGGGTGGAGACGCATGACCGCGGGAATGTCTAATGTATATGCATTCCCCTTAACGCTTTGGACCTTAAAGGTCCAATGAATTTAGGTAGCAACTTCCGCGTACGGAAGCTGCTAATTAAATGTGTAGGTGAAATAGTTGAATAAAACAAAACTAATTCACCTTTTTGAAAGGAATTTGTGTCTTTCCTTCCATTCTTGTCTGCATTTTGCTTCTGCATATCAAAAGCGGAAGCACGTGCATCTTGTACATAGCGTATTACAGCTCGACGCTGTAATACGAATTTATCTACTGCTTTATTAGCAGTAGATGGGCTATCTTCTTTGTCTGCAGCGATTACTGCAGACACATATTCTACATAGGCAGCTTCAGTATCAACTGAAGCTGCTTGAGTTTCTACTGTGTTAACAGTAGAAGACTCGTTAATCTCTTCGCAAGTTGCGTTTGCACTTTGCGTATCGACTCGCTCAAAATTTGAGCGGGTCCCTCCCCACTTAGATTTGGCGTACCGCCAAGTAACGCTGGGGTTCGTGAATGCCATAAGGCATTCACGTAGAACGGTGTATGCTTCGTGGAAGTATGCATCGAGTTATTAATCGCAAACTCGGTGAGTGACAGAAAGTCACTCCACTGCACGAAGGTATGCGCGTATGAACGCAACATGTCTCCGAGAACGCGGTTAACGCGTTCAGTTTGCCCATCCGTTTTCGGACGGTCCGCAGTTGACATCTTCAACTGCGTGCCTAACAAAGAGAACGTTTCTTTCCAGAAACGTCCTGTAAATCTCGGATCTCGATCCGAGACTATGTTTTTCCCGTGTAAGCAGAATACCGCGCATTTTTGCGTGGCAGTGATATTCGCTGACACTGCAGCAAAATGAACCATCTTGCTGAAACGGTCTACAAAGACCACTATTCCTACTTAAGTAATCAAACAACAAACGGGTTTCCTCGTCTGTTTTGTACGCTCGTCGTACCTGACATACGAGTGACGACGACAGAGCAGTGCAGCGTATTGCGTTTGCACTGATTGCCTCCGTTACAGACGGTTTCGTCTCGTAATTAAGGCTTCGTGATAGCGCATCCGCTACCATGTTCAACTTTCCGGAATTGTATTCAACCGTAAGATGTGCTCGGCAAAGAATGACAGCCACCGTGCCATTCTTTGAGAAATGTGTGGTGAATTCACGGCCGTGCGTAACGACGCATGGTCCGTGTAAACCACAAACGGTCTATCTCCTAAGAGATAGATCCGAAACTTTGCCAGTGCATATTTCATGGCAAGGAGTTTCTTGTCATGCACTGGATAGTTGCGCTCGGCTGGGCGCAACTGACGCGATTGATAAAAGATTACGCGATCACGATCATCGTGATCGCGCTGCATCAAGGCACAGCCGATTGCGAAATCGCTCGCGTCGCAAACGACGTGAAACGGTCGCTCGTTATCGGCTATAGCCAAGACAGGAGCTTCAGTCAAGCTTCGCTTGACTGCATCAAATGCGTCTTGGCACTGGGTATCCCAGTGCCATTCGACATCTTTCTTCAGTAACTGAGAAAGAGGTCGAATAAGACCGGCATAATTGCACGAATATTTGTGCAAATATGTCGCCAACCCAAGGAACTTTCGAAGTTCCTTGACATTGTTTGGCGTAGGCCATTCAACAATCACCCTGATCTTCTCTGGATCAGGGCGCACCCCGTTCTTGCCCACAAAGCAGCCAAGAACGGGTATTTCAGGAGCACCGAAGGTGCACTTCTTTAGATTGGCATAGAGATTATGCTTACGCATAAGCTCTAACACCTGACGTAGATTTTCTTTGTGAACATCTACGTCATTTTTACCGCGTTCAGCCTTGTTATGGATGAACACGTCGTCGAAGTAGCTCGGTGCAAATTCTCGCACCGGGCGCAATAGATGCGTGACGCATCTATTGGATGTGGCAGGGGCATTTCGAAGCCCCTGTGGCATACAAGCTCACTCCAAAGCATATTGCTTGGAGTGCTTACTGCCGTGAGAGGGATATCCTTCGCACGCATAAGGATTTGGTAGAAACCATCCCTTAAATCGAGAGCACTGAAAACGGTGCTCCCGCTCATGCAATCAATGATGACATCTTTCCGCGGTATCGGCGTTTGCGCCGGTACCGTGGATGCGTTCAGCTTTTTAAAAGCATGAACGATTCTCCACCCACCAGTTGATTTCTTCATACAAAAGATGGGACTGGAGTGCGGTGAAGTAGACGCCCGCACATGTCCCGCGTTACGACGAGTTTCAAAGAACTCGTCGATCGCCTTAACTTGGTCATGCGGCAATGGCCATTGCCGCGTGACACAGTACTTTGTGCCAGGCACGAGATTAATCTCGTGCCTAGTTCCCTTTTCCTTAGGGATCTCGCAAGGTACTTCTTCAGGGAATACGTCAGCGTATTCCCAAAGTACCTTGTAGTATGGTAAAATCGCTTTAAGCGACTCCCTCTGAGCTTCAAAGCGCTGAACTATGGTTTGTTTATTGGGAACGGTCTCGTTCCCAATGTCATATGCCTGTAGTGTGGATATTCGTAAACGAATATCCACAACATCATCTGTTGCAACGATGATACAGTTCTGATCGATCTGATCATCGTGAAAATTCTTGCTAAACTTCGATCCGCTAGGGCTGAAAGAGCCATCACCTCCAAACCTTAGTTCGGGGGATTGACGAGTATTAGAGACTGGGTAGCTTATCCAGTCTCTGTCTGCGTGAAGACGTTTAACGTCTCGACAGACTCAACCACATGATCAGACACACTCGTCTGATCTATTGCCTGTTCTGCGGCATGGTGATTGTTATCACTTGTGCGCAAGGCATCATCAACATGGTGGCCACTGTCAACCATGGGTTCTTCGTACTCACGACCGCTCTCTGTCGTGAGTTCTTCGTCTTCGACACGGGAATTACTTTCATCCGTGTCGGTATCTTCATTCTCACTGTGGGTGTTTCCCACCGTGGATAAATTCTCCACACCACGACCGTCGTAGGTCGTAGTTAATTCAACGCGGGGGTATTTGTCACCCGTGTTGCACGCCTTACCAACATGCAACGACTCGTCCGCGTGGACTTTCATCAGCGGATGTTCCTTCCGCTGAAAGTGTCAGATCAGACCTGGTGGTGCCATCGCTATCCACCAGACTGTCTGACGCTGCGGTTGTATCGTTAGATACAAAGGATTACTCATAGGGTGATCAGATCCAGTGGGCCCGCGCAGTCGATCGACAGGTTTACCCAGTCTTAACCTTCAGGGTGATGAGAGGTTTCCCTTCACCCGGCACCTTTTGACAGGACATAGTCCCGTCTGGGGTTATTATCCTCAAATGCCCGATCTCGACATGTGAGATAACCCGTCCAGTAGGGCGCCCCGCCCCTACTGGTTGTTTCCGTTTTTTGCATCAACAGAGGGTTGCCCCTGTTGATGTCGCCGACCAGCGGACTGTCCAGTCCACTGACTGCGTGGTGCCAACCGCAGTGCCATACATTCATGGGCGTAATGGCCCATCTTTGCGCATCTATTGCAGCGAAGGAATTTCTTATTTTTCGGTTGCCTCGGGGTCGAGGCAACTGCAACCAATAGGTCCATCGGTTCTGAACCTCCTCTGCCCGTTCTCTGGTACTGGTTTTGGTGTCGTGGGACGAAGTGTGAATTTCGTCCGTTTGAAGAATGATTAACGTGTTGCACAGGCGGCATGTTAAAGTCGAACAGCTGTTAAGCCCTTCGACTAAATCCATCATACGTTGACGCTGAACGCATGCCAGATTCTTCTCGGATGCTTTGATCCTCAGAGTCTTTGGAGGATTGCGGTAAAGACTCTGCTTGATGGGACCGTCATTCAGTCTCTTCATGTAGCCGGTGACCTGCATAGCAGGGGGCACCGGCTCATACACAATATTTTATAACAAATATTGTATCTTCTGAGCGTAAGCTCTTTGTAAACTAAGCTTACCTTGCCGGAGCTCCATGAACTTTTCTCGGCAACTAAGCTCCATTTCTGGAGCTTCGAAGTTGAGCTTTAGCTCAGCTTTCAATTCCAGATAAGTTAGGAGCGCAGATTCATCAGTGGATCTGCGGCTCATTGCCTATGCTCTGGCGCGACCGCCAAGGCATGTGGTGGCAAAATAAGTTTGTGAATGCGGGTCCGCAATCTTTTGCGCAGAGATGGCTTCTTCCACCTCTGCGAACCATATACGTAGGGGTTCACCCCCTTCGCCAGTAAAGGCGCAATCCGCGCCTTTACTACATCAACGCTCGCTGTGGGCGTTGTTGGTGGTGGCGACCGCGACACTATTGTCGCGAAAAGCACTTGAGGGTCTATGTAAACCCTCTTGAAACGACTTATCATTTCTAAAGCTTCCTCCGAGGTTTTACCTCGGAGGATGGTGATAATGTCGGTCCCTAAGGTCCGCATCATCTCCTCCACGGTGTCCACACTTCTCTGTGAAAATTGAAGAAAAGTTTCACTAACTAAGTCTTGCGCGAGCTGTCTCTCGCGTTCACGATCACTGACCGTCGACATGACGGTGGGGCGGCTCTTAAATCTGCGCTCCGCTAGTTAACTAGCGGAACGTGTGAACAGTGAGACGGACCACAAAGGGCTACCAGGTGTAACAGGCTAGCTGTTATAGGCGTACACTGTTAAATTGCTAGTGAGGAAGCGTGCAATTGGTTAGGAACAAATGTTATTTGTTCCTCAATAGTTTAATTAAATTGAACTTAGAGCTGGACTATTTAATTGATTAAATAATCCCTTAGTTATATATATAAATTTATAACTAAGCCACGTGTCTAGAAGACGGTAAGTTTAAGATTGAATATATTTATGAGTGGTTTAGAGCTAACTACTATAATTAGATCTAGACTAATCATATAAACATGTAATGTAAAACTGATCTAATAATACTCTTATTATTAGATCTCTTCTTAGATTCGATATTTGTATCAGAATCTGTTTCCCAGGGTGGACAATAATCCAATATTCACATTTCAGACTGCAAGTCTGAAATTGAACTGTGATATTTCAACTTCAGTATCACTTATGCAAAGGTACCCCATTACGATTCTCATCACTTTTTGATACAAAAGTCCTTTAGAGTGGTAGGAAAAAGAGTACTGTACTGGATCACCGATGCGACATCTAACTTGTGTTCTACGGTAACCACTTTATTGTCTTTGGTTAAGCTGGCCGATCGATTACTCTCGGTCCAGCCTTTGCGGTATAAAATATTCCAGTAAAACGCCAGTCCGCTCCCCGGTGAAGACTTCCGCCCAGTAGTAACCCTAGTCCCAACCCTCGTCCACCTATTTTACCGACTGTTAACTTTTTCGCTCAAGAGTCCACCAGGAGAGCGTAACCGCCAGTGCTGACAGGTACACAAGGTGAGCTTTACATAACATGGATCATCCCAGTCGTCACGGCCAGGGTAATGGAAGCGGCCGGTCCAGCTGGCTTGATGCTGGCTCGGACCAAGACGTGTCTGGACGGAGTACCGCCTCCAACAGTCAGTCATCTGGGCCCTCCGTGGGTGTTCGCATCTCAGAAGGAATTTCTGAGAGCGACTACACCACAAATGAACACATGCCAAATTGCTTTTTAGCTCCAGAAATGACAGATTTGCCAGCACCGCTGCGTATTGTTCGTCTACATTTGCTGGGGTGGTGAACAAGCCTTATGCAGACCTTCAAGCTGTGGAACCAAGGACCTACCGTATTTTTGGCGTGTATTTAACATCAAAAAGAAAAAAAAACTCACGCCAGCGTACGTTTGCGAAGTCGCGCGCTTTAAAGGTACTTCTCAAATCGTTCTCACCGTATGAATAATTAGTCTAGAGTTAGAGTTTGACGGGATTATTACCTAATTTTTTTAAGTTTCTGGTTTTTATAGGTGGAAATGCAACTGGAAGATGTTGCGTATGTAGCGTTTGTAAAAATCCTCAGCAGTGGCAACAATGTCTTGAAGAATTATGTCGAGCGCGACCTGATGCTCGCCAAAGTTTCCACAACTAGTACGTAGTTTTTTGCCGGAGTAGCGTGGCTAATGAGATACTAAGATATACCACAGCGATAACAATAGCATAAATTCATGTGATCGTTGCTGTGGGTCTTGATGGTCACGAACAGAAATGCGCGCACTGGTTGGGTTTGACAAGTATAGTCCGGTTAAAGCATCGGCAAAATGGCAATATCAAATAACACATCCATTTTTAAAATAAAATTGTTTAGAAGGAGGTACTATTTGTAGCAGGTTCGACAAATAATTTTGGTCATTGCTGATTCTATTTCGGATATTTGACGAAACCAATTGAGCTTAGGTGTATGTATATCTCGATGCTCCCGTATGTTTTTCGGCCAATTTGACACAAATAACCACAATAGTGGTCTGTGGTTCAATAGAGCTCTTGCCAAAATCTGCTGCATACAAAACTCTAACATTGTCGTTTGTGTGGTGTTGGAGAAGAAATATATTGATTGCTTAGGTTCTTGAACGCATAGGCTGACGCGCCGTTAAACCAGCTTTCATTCTGTACCTGTTTTGATGCGATTGATATAGAGGAGCCAATATTATGACCACAAATCTTAGACCTGCTTTGGCGCCATAATCTGATGAATTACGATACTATATCTTAAACTAAAATAGTGACCATGACACTACTTCCTTCTTAATTTAATATATAGTAACGTTACCGGTATTCGTTGAAAATTAATAGGGGACTCCTAATTTTGCTTTTGAGTCACAGAAAAATAGTGTCGGAAACACTAATTCCCATTAGCAGACCGACGGTGGTCTCATCTGTATTATCACTATTTGGGGATGGAGAGAATAGTACTTTCACCACAATGAAAAATATCATTATCTAGAGGTATATGACGCTTCTCACATGTTCTAGAACGAAAACTCTCGTAGCTCAATGTTACAGAAGTCCTCGCTTGTTGCTTTCATTGGGGTCCTTTTTCACTGGACTGTACCTGTACAACTAAGTTATTGTGTCCTCCGGATTGTAATACAGTATATCGGATTTTGCGCCTCTCACCGTGAGTGAGCAGCTAGCCGGAAAGCCCCTTTTGTCCGGACACCCCGTGTAGCATAAAGCAGGTACAATATAGTTTATTGTGTGACCAGTAGCACCAGGACTAGCAAGATTCAAGAGCTGTGTCTACGAAATAATGACTATAATCAGTACGACAAATAACGCTAATTAAGTCGATCCAACGCCGCGTAGGCCATCTACAGATCGAAATGAAAACGAAGTGGATTGCCAAAAAAATATTACATTAAGTTCGGTAGGTTTGCAATCAAAATTTCAATCCCCTAAATGTTGGCTTAAGGACTCTATGAGCACGTGTCTTGTAAGCCAATTCTTTTTGAAAGAGCTGATTTAGGCAAGGAGCTCGGGTATAGGCGTATTTTAAGGAGCGCTACGGAAGTGATGTAGCTGATGACGGTTATTGACCATCACAATTTTTAAATTGTGTATAACCATGTAGAGGTGTACTTATAACTTTGATCACAAGTAGCACGCGGTTTAGTATTCCATGTGGAAATTCGAAGTGGCCTAAGAAGATACTTTCTCGGTCCTTGTTTGCTAACGTTCGCTGTTGAGGATATTTTCAGATACATATCCAAACGGACGCCTAGCTAATGACGAAACGAAATTTATGCTACGATATTAGTTTTAGTGACCGAATCTGGCGTGAAATTGTCCTCCCTGCGTTGAAGGTGTTTCGTCAGAACTACACCTTTTCCAGTCCTAGTTCGGCAAAGAACAAATTAAGAACGGCAAGAACAAAAGCAAATTCGGCAAGAACAAATTAAATTCGGCAAAACTGCCAGGTGCCGACTGCGGCCCTAACATTCCTCTAAATAGCTTTTATTTATGCGTAAGAGTGAGTACAAACGTAGTATTGTTCTGTGTGTAAAAAGTTCCTAGATTTGACAGCTACTTGTTTATAGAGGAAATGACGAAATTGAGTTTGTTCTTGCCGAATTTGCTTTTGTTCTTGCCGTCCTTAATTTGTTCTTTGCTGAACTAGGACTGGAAAAGGTGTACATACATTGCAACGTACCCAGGTCATTTAAAGTACCCGATCATGAACAGTGGCCTAAAGCTGCAGCAGGATTACGACGCGGCGAGACTGTCCGTAGTATGAGAGGCTGCAGCTGTTATTCGCTTGCGAAATCGCCGAGTTGAGAAGAAATGAGTTTGTGTGACATTGCGTATTTGGTAAACGGAGCAAATGCATATTTCCAGCGTTGAAGTTATACCAGTAGGTGGACATTGTAGAGTGCCACAACGCTTCGTAGTGGCGTTTGCAAACCCGTGGCCAAAAAAACATTCCAAACACGGCATCGGCACCTATTCGAACTATTTTTGCGAGGATAGAAAATAGTGAGGACACACCCCTTGGTAACGAATTAGACTATTAATTTTTTTGAGAAATACGAATACCCGAACCCCGCTAATATGATAAATATCTCTTTTTCCAGAAGTCTCAAATAAGTTATTTTGCAGAATTGAGACTTTTCCTAGCCCTTTGTACCTATTTTTAGCATGTTTATACAGTAGTCAAGTCTATCAACTATGAGTCATAAATGGTTAGGGCTGCTAAAAAGTTTAGTTTGCTAGGCGCAAGAATGAGCACGACTCGATCGACGTACGTTATCCAACAGCAATTTATTCAGTGAAAGTGCTAACTGGAGCTGTACTACAGAGCCATACGATGAATAGACTTGAGAAGTTTGAGCATGGGATGGGGTTGACTCTTAAGAATGCTTGGGGAGGCTGTGCAGGTAATACTGGATTCGAAATGATTGATGACACTGCAGACTGAAATGTTATGTGACTACCACACGTCAGACGACCGATTTTCCTCCGCTGATTGACTATATTTATGATATTTTGATCTATTGCTTCAAGTAAGAGCACGACAAATATATTTGTGCTGTCGAGTAAACAAAATAGGTTGACTGTGTCGTATGCTTGCATGTAAAGTTCTTGTCAAGCATTGACTACAAGGTCATTTACTTTTTGCTCGGTCTATGCAAACACCAAAATTCAATCGATGGATCCCGGCAAGTGAACTGTGACTGAATAAATAACTGAGAAAAAAATAATACGGTCATTAACTCATGTGCTACACGTTGTTAGAGTAGTGTATTTTTGCCAGTGCATACGTCAACCTTTAGACGTACGTGGTCCATCAGGAGTAGCGCTTTCAATAAAGGGTACTGCTTTGTATCAGATGGCGGACATTGCTGTGGGTGCCGAAGTGTTAGCGGTCATCTGCTGCACGGAAGATTTGAATCTCACGAAGACTATCACCAGACCAAATTAGCTCTTTTGACTTTTTATTGTGCGTACTTCAGTCCATCACAGCACGTGACGTAAAGTTCTCGGAAGCAATCAGCTCCAAGCATTTCCATTGACGGTTCTTCTCGTCCTCGATGAGGCTAAAGATTTCAGGGTCCTGCTCCTCGAGCGTGGCGTTACCGGCAAGAACCATAATGAATTAAGCTTGATGGGAAGGAGAACAAATGCGGAAGTACTACTCACACCTATTGGTTTATCTGTTTTTTGCTATCATAGACAATACCTCGCGGAAGCCATCGAAGACTTTGGTACGCGTAAGCGACCTCTCCTCGATGTCATTGTTTTCAACAAGTCAATGCAAGTAGCTACACAATTACACTACTAGTACTCTTGGCCCAATTTTTTTGGCAACCCTAACCTTTTATGACTCATAGTTCATTTTGAATAGACTTACACCACTGAATACAATCCGCCACATTCTTTCACGCAAAACCATAGTACGGTACTTCATTCGTTTCTTATTGCTCATCTGATATTTAGTTGATGTCTCTAAATCATATCACGAAGATGTGCTTCAATCCGACTATGAACCAAGGAGCATAGCGCATATCACACCAACTTATCTTATTCCGCCTGGTGATACACGCCAATTAATTCGTAGGTCGGATACCACATTTCTACTGACTTCAGCTTCGGGCTGAATGGTATTTTTTGGAAAGCTACGTCTTGGCTGTTGGTATTTAGTCTCCACACTCCCTCTTCAACGACCGTTTTTACTACAAGACGGGTTTGGCTACCTTGGCCTCGTTGCACTTGGTCAGCAGGCACTAACTCGACTTGCGTCTTCCAACAAAATGCCGGGTCCGTGCCACTACTATCGAGTGGCCACGAGCTTATTTCTAGTTCGAAACTGCTAGGCGATAGCAGCTTGCCACGATAATCTCCGTAGCTGTAAGTGCCGAGAGGAACCAAACTCGAAATACCACTAGGAAAGCAACTAAAAACGCGTTGGCGGCTGTCCAGTACTAGTATAGTGCCAGAACGCATGTGTGCACTCGTTCTTGGATTTTCGGTAGAGTAGCTGCAAACATTCCAATCAGAACATAGCTCGAGTGACAGATCGTCCAACGAGCGGATGTTGACTCGAGCAAGTTCCCGCATGAAGGTTAGCACACACATTAACGACGCATCTTTTGTCGGGGATCCCGGGATTGGTATGATAGATGATGCTTGGCCATCAAAAACCCACGCACCATCAAATAGTGATGCTTGACGTGTTGTTTTCCACGCTAAGTCACTGTAAGAGTGCTGCAATAAGTACTGCGCTTGAAGCTGGGCCACAAATTCATGCATACCGAACATAGTGTTGGACGATAAAACATCCAACAAGATGCTTCGGAGTGGTTTTAAGTGATCGTACTGGAAAACAACCATGAAAATTTCTTCGCATAACAGAGACAGTGAGGTTACTGAGATTGGGGACAAATCTTCGTCCCACCCTGTAAAGTGATCAACCAACGTGCCTATCAGCTTAATTGCTTCCACATATCCAGCTCGTACTCGATTTTTGTCTAATAGCGTTGTCCCATACGATTGAAAGAGACGACGGTAGATCTTAAGGTTAGCGCTGTCAAGCATCAGCCACGCCGCCAGGTGTGTACACATATGCACCAGCTGAGTGAGTGGACCATCATCAGCTTCTCCCCAGTCATTAAATCTGCCTCTATGACTTTCGGTTTGATCAAATGGTTCGAGAAATGCCCATGAAAGCGGCAGACCAAATAACAGCTTCACGTCATTGTCCTCTTTCCAATTCGTGCCCTTTAGAGCATCATAACCTGCAATTTGGTCTCTGAACAGCGCGCTTATTTGATTTAGACAAGTTAGAAATGACAACGCGTTTGAATGACGCAGGAAATAGTAAAGAATGACGAGGTGCTTCGAAGTCGTCATGACGTCAGTATGACGGCATTCCCACAGTTTGTAGCCCCGCCAGAGCTCGTCTCCACTTCTCGTCGCTATCCACGCATTTGTGATACAACTAGAGCGTATTACCGTATTTGGATTGTTAAGCTCAAAGTTTGGTGCAGTATCACTCGACTGTACATTGACTGCTGTTGTACTTAAAGCCTCGAGGGCATCAGATTCCGCTCGTATTTCGCTAGGAGCTCGGCGATAAGACACGACCATAAAATCCGAAGAGGAGATTACACCCACTACACGAAGTTTCGATTGCGTACGCTGGAAGACGTAGACCCGCAAAGCATGTTTTGTAAACCTTTGCGCCTTCGTGGCCGCACTTTCCCATTCATAATACCATCGTGCACTAGGATTAATTTGAAACAGACTGCTCGGCTAAGGAAGCAACACTTAGTCAAGTAGCTACATAGCAACAAGAATCATGAAAGCCACGTACGTCATCGCTAGCGTTAGTTTTTAAAGCAAAGCCTTTAATCCATGTCCCCTTGGGCGTCTGCTCTGTCTGAGTGGAACTCGTCACAATATCATAGTTGAGCAGATCATTAAGCGAGAGGAAGTTGGTTTGAGCTTCCTCAAAGTGAGCGTAGACAAGCAAAGTGGATGGGTTGGTCGTAGTGACGGTGGCAGTGGGTTGCTGCTTCTCATCTTGGTGGGTAGGTTCGACTAGTTTTACACTCACGTAAAGTGCCGAGCCACAATAGCTGCGAATGATATGCATTGGGCAGCAATGCGGGAAACAGCGCAAGATCTATCCAGTTATCAAATCATGTGAATTCAAGAGCATTGTCAACACTAACGGATTAAATGAGGAGATATTTTTAAATGGAGCACCTTTGTCTTCTTGGTGCGATTGGTCCTGCGAGGGCAACATATTAAATTAGATTTAGGTTTCGAGAACTTTTTTTGGAGTGACTCATGACATTAGTTTTCGATTAGCCGCATACCGTTTGTACTCGTTCTGGAAGAGAATGGGGTGATTGCAGCCTAGACGCTCAAAGTGGCATATGACGGTCCTCATGATTGTTGTATTAATGAGAGTGAAAGATTTATTGATTATTGATTATTGAGCGGCGGTCTAGTGCATCTTTTTATGACTAATCAACCCCTGAAATGCGCAAAATCGGTCCTTCTTCAGACGACCTGCTGGTATAAACAGAGGTCAAATCTGGCTCCACGTCCGTAAACGCACACTATCATGTCCTTTAAAGGAGTTGATTGGTGAGCAAAATTGGTCATAACGTTCAGCTTGCTCCTAAATTTTTAAATGAAAATGCCAAACACTTAGTATTTTTCTTCAGATACATAAACACGATCGCATCACAGCTGCACCAATACCTGCACCAATACGTGCACCTATACAACACAAAGCCTTTCTTCCCGACTAATCTCGATGATGTTACTTTCGATACTTGTATCGATATTATGTTAAAGGTATCAAACAGAAGGGTTATACATGTAGTTTTTGAGACAATAAACGTTATTGTTTTGTATGGTTCGACAAAGGAGTGTTCATTATCTTTGTTATTTCTGCGGATTGTATTCTTCCTGTTCAAACATGATTGGTTGAATAAAGGCCTTCTGATACTCCAATCGCGATAGTCATCTAATATTGAGCACGTACAACATCTATAAAAAGAGCATATGGATTCATTTTTGTCGACTTTACTTTTGTGTTTGAGCAAACCTTGGTCTGTAAGCGGAGAAATTAAACTGATTTAATTTTAGCGGCTATCTTTAGGAGAATGCGACGAGCTCGAACAGATCCACTTTTGTGTACGAGCTCTTCTGCAAGAGCATAATATACATGATTCGTTGTGTATTGTGCTGCGCTGTGTTGCCACTGCAATCTAGGAAGACTGACGCGGTTGGTCTCGTCTCATTAAACTGAAGGTCACTTATATTATTATTTTATACAGGTATAAGACTGATATTATTAGGTTGAATGCGTCTCATTATACTTACAACCCAACCAATTGGTCCGACTTTGGATTTTCGTCCCTAGTGGGACTCGAACCCGCAATCTCCCGGTCCCGGGGGCAGGGCCTTAACCACTGCACCAACCGAGGTCGGTGACTGATATTATTAGGTATAAGTCGTCCTCGGGACACCACTCGGCTAATGTCTACGTGCATCCCAAGACCGAACATCACCCCTATCTCAACTACCTTGGTGCGCTGGCTGACTATCAACGAAAATAACAGATACACAATTACCAAATCAGTGAAACGTCGAGCAGTGATTTGACAATTGTATATCTGTTCATACGTCGAACAATGACGGACATGCAACGGATACCTTCCTCAACGGAACGCATCAAGCACCAGTGGGGTTCCTAACGAATATACCGTAATACAACGCCTGACTGTGGCATACATTCACTTGTAAAATGAGCTTTGATAACTAATTTGACTTCGAGATTGATAAAAAGTGGTACGTCGGATAAAAGATGACAGGACCAAAATACATGTACTTCGAAGTACTTGTACCCGTAACAATAAGGGTGTAGAATGAACGAACAGAAAATAATGAGACATACGATTAGCTATTTACCTCAACACAAAGAATGGTCGTGCAAGTGATTTGCGGAGGTATGTATCAGGATCGTACGTACGTACATGCAAGTACCCCTGACCGCAAGGCGGATAAAAACCCATGGCTGACACGACCAACTTATACGCTAAGCTGCAATACATTGACTAGTCTGCATACTGTCGGTATTGAGGCATGGATAGCAAAATGACAACACAACGTCCATACCCACCTCTTCATGACAACGCACTTGAAGCCGTCTCGAAACAAATATTTCGTCATGTCAGAAGCGCAATTCTAAGGTTTGCCAACGGTGCACAGATTAGGATTGATTAATTCTTGGGCTCGGGTGAAGACAAGCGAATGCGTCAGTCTGTTCTCTCGTCGTGTCGTTATGATACTGTACTTGCATGATACCGACGACGATTCGAATGTCGTGTCGCAGGTGGAGGAAACAATCGGATGCATACCAACTGGCAAGTCTATACTCGAAGTCCCAAGCTGAATTACTGGTAGCCCAATTCTGTTAGCTTTTATGTGCAGCCCCGGTAGTCTATGAACGGTAGTCCGGAATTCTGTGCCATTCTAGTGGTTTGCTCATTTTGTGACCATGTACGAAAATACTCAACGGCTCTCTCAGGAGCGTCTCCACCCTCTAAAAATGAAAAGAATATTCCCGCAATATCAAAACGCCATGTTTTAGGCTCACAAGGCGAGCGATAGGAGTGTGACTGCACCGGCGCTGCACTGGTCTAAATGTCGGTTTTAGACAACCGATGAAGCGCCAATGGCTGGACGATTGGTGTAGCACCACAAAATGTTGAAATGAAGTCGGGACAGGTCCTTGCATGATAAGCTGAGTTCAATGAGATTCAATTAAATAATCGAGTCTCATTGAACTCAGCTTAGACCTGTAATGCCGCACTCTTCTGCCTTCGTTTTAATATTCTTGCTCAGAGCCATGGATAATCGTTTTTAAATAACACGGCGATGATTGAGCATCAAAAGTAATCGTTATTCCAATCCCATTCAAATTTCTATCAGTTTGCATTGCTTGGTGTCTTCTGTTGCGCCGGTCATCCTGAACACGTACTCGCTGCTCACATTTAGGCCTTGAAGTGCGTCAAGTAAAATAAATTAGTTGAGGTAAGCGGGATATTGACTTCAATCGTCTATCCAAAATACAGGAGCCTTTCCGCTGCCATCGCTGAAATAAGCGCTGGATGTACAAACTTTGGACCGAAAAGGGACCGGCCATGTTGGGCAATCATTTTCATCATACGCGTCAATGCAATTTCTATCGTATTTGGAGGAAGTCCTTTTGATTTGTAGCGCAGGGGCTTCCTGTTCTCCCAGACCCACCGGTGCCTATAACTCGCGTCTGACTGGATTGTGCACAACGGCACGCTCATTTTATGGCTCAATGTTTTTTCACTCAAGACGTCGTGCCGCTGGCTGCACTTTTGCTGGACGATCATCGTTCACCTCCCGTTGCTAGTTGGACAGCCCGATGCTGCTGTTTCTGTCTCGATCATGACGCTCGTATTGCCGTTGACACTCTTAAACTGTTGTCTCCTAAAATGTACTCGCGTTTGTATGGACAGGAACCAATGTGTCTTAGTATATTCTTCTTTGCGAGGTTTCGTTCAGAATATTAGAAGCAAAAACAGATCGTAATGATCTAATTACTCGAGCACGGAGTTGAACGAATCTTCATCTTGGTCATCTATTTCTTTACCAGATCGCCGTACCAGTGCTTGTGATACTAACGAGTGCAGTCGTCACCGTCAGTCTCAACACGCTCTTTTCGCGGCACGAACTGATAGAAACTCCGTTCTCATTCAAAAAATCAAAATCTCCAACCCCACGCTCATTAAGCACTCGCTCTAATTATGTACCCAAAAGATAGATATTATGACAGTCCATTACGTCGTGTTGATGCTCCAAAAAACCAAACATTCGTAAATGATCAAGTTGTAACATAATGCACCAGCAGATTCCACTTCATAACTATGCTTGACGATAGATCATAGCACCAACCATATGTGTAAAGGGTGCAGTTTTTTCTTTCACATATCAGTCATTATCTCTGACATTGTATCCTCTTCTGTAGTGGTTATACCCAGGTCGTGTCAAGAATCTTTCCTCCCTGAGCTCTTAATTTCAACGCATGTCTGCTGCTGCAATGCCACCATTTCTACTGCGTCTACATGTACCGCATTTTTGTTTTTATCTCAGCCTTGTACTCCATAAACGTTGTTGAAATCTTGCCATAAAATACAGTATAACGTGATAAAGATGTCGTCCTCGTCCATTAACGTAACTATGGAACGAAACGTAACAATGGATTTGTCCCTCTTAAAAGGCACAATAACCTCATTTTGTCACCCATGGAAATCTTTGCCCCTCATCATTCTTTTTTTGCTTCCACGACACAATCTCTTGCCTTTACCGTCGTCTTTCGAGCTACACCCCAATTTCTTGGGTGTATTGCGTTTGCGAAGAGGCCTATTTTGCATGCAAGAGCTCCTCTAAGCGTTTCTGCGCATTGCTTGCTCTTGTACATACGACATTCCACTCCACTTTGCCACAATGAGCATGTTGTCATGGTTTTAGATCCTGCTAATTATGGTACCAGCGAGACGTTCACAACAAGTCTTCGCAATTAAATCGCAAATACGGACAAGAATCATCGTCCATCACCAATGGACGTAAAGAAACGTCACCCGTTTCTTTGTTCGTATCATATATTAACTGTATAACCTCTTCGTCCCGACTACACTCAGCGTAAGCATAAAACTTCATATTGTCACATTTTTCATTTCTGCAAGTCTTTGTACAAATGATTGTTCGTCATCTGTGAGAGCGCATCACAGTCAAGAGCAATCTCTGTAGCTGTCCCTGAGTCTCGAAATCAGGCCTCATCCGGCAAAAACTACACCGATCATCTATTATTGCTACTATTTAAGTATTTGAAAAAATCCTGAAATAAATAATACCTTACTTAGAAGCTACCTCAATATTTTTGTCGGTAGCAAGCATTGTTTCGGATGATCCAGTGAATTGTAATGTGTCTAACGATCAGGCTGCTATGTTGTGCTTGTGGTACAAGTGCTGAATTTAAGTGTTCAACTTGAGAGGAGGTGAAACGATAGCAGTGTGACAAAACAAACCGCAGAGATGAACTTCTCTCACCAAACTAATACCGTACATATGGGGCCGAGTTTAAGATTTCGTGCCTAAAATCACAACGAATCATGGATTCAAGCTCAATCTGCATAATAAATAATTAAATGGGAATGAGGAGTATACACTTATACTGTATACTGTATACATTTGGAATTGCAGGTCTAAATTTGCGACATTAGCCCCTAATTGTTGACCGATTAGGGTTTAGGACTAAAAAATTTTCATCAACTGAAGAAACCCGAGCACCCTTGCACGACCCGGGTCCTGCGACCGACCCGGACAACCCAGGGGAGGATGGAGACATTACTTCAAAGAACGAAGAGATGAGCGGTGCTGATGAAATTGTTCCGGAAACCCCGGACTCGCCGGGGGCAGAAGTATCAAGCCCGGAGATGAAAGAGGATCCGGTGTTAGTAGTGGTACCAACTAAACCGGTACCTGAGTCAGTATTACCACTGAAAGACTCGGAAGGAACAATGAAACATTCTATGGAATTACCGGTAATACCGGGGGGCCCACCTGGAGTCAGTAACATAAAAGTGACAACTGATTCCCAGAATCCAGTAGAAGTAACCAAACAATCAAGTGAGGTACAGCTGCGTATGCTAGGATCAGCCGCCTCACAGGAGCCAAAGCATTTGGCACAAGCACTTACGACAGCACTCAGTCAAGCGGTCAAGCCTAGGCCGCGAGCACAAGCTTGGATTGACTTAACGCAAGAGCTATTCACGGCCATCTATGTTAAAGCGCGAGGGCCGGTATCTAAGTTATCGGAGGCGGCTAAACGACTACCGACTTTAAAGGCTGCGGAAGCAGAAAGACTGCTGGATTATTACAAATTAACTGTAGTAGATGGCAAGAAAGATTGGGAATTTTGGCGACAACAAGTCGTGGGATCAGCACTGCAAGCACAACGTTCCACGCAGTCATTCGAAGGTTTTTTATGGAAGGCGATTGGACAAGAGAAAGTCAAAAAGGCGGAAACTTTGCCAGCGCCACTAAAGGGGGGGGGCAAGCAAAGTAGCAGGGCAAGTTTCAACAGACACTGAAGATAAATTGTCGAAGAAAACCTTCCTATTCAAGACGGAAGTATATACGCCAGATGAGATTTTACGACTATGAGCGGTTTGTGAAAAAGAGTATGGAAAATATGCACCCATGAGAGTACGCAAAGGAAGTGAAGATGAATGGAGGATTGTTCAAGGATAAGTGGAGGGGACAATCATTGCGAAGCTATTACCCCAATTTCTGAAAAGGATAATAAAAATTGATGAACAAGTGCGTTTGGTGCACACGATTAGAGCCCAAGTCGAAGGCTGCTTTGTGATCGAGTTGAGAGGTGAGAGCCCGATAAGGGAAGCGTTCATAAGTACCCAAGAGCATTCAGGAAAGTATCGCGACAGCCGCGTCTACAGGTGGATCTGGGAGTGTTGCTTGTAGCGGATGGTGGCGCAAGTAAAAAACATTAGTTATGACAGCGGGAAACACGCACTGGATTTTCATTTCTTTACGCGGGTTATGGCCAAGAAGTTCGTGGGGGTGACGGTGCCCTTTTACAGGTTGATCATTCATTGAAAAATTTACATCAAGACGCATCTGCATACGCAAAGTCGGCATGGGAATCTCAAATGGACAGCAATGGGGAACGATTTGACCACAAAGGATATTACTCCTGTGTGCGCTCAAAAACATCACGAGATCACTTGATCTTCTTAAACTGTCTGGGTTTTTGCGGAAAATCCTAGGTATGGAGTTTCAATTAGATGATCTTGACAAGAGCGGGCCCTTCTCGGATTTTTCTACGCTGTGGGAGCTGATAGTGGAGTCCGATGAATGCCCAACGGCTTTACGGGATATTAAACGGATTCTCTGGGGTCACACAATGATTGTTGTGGAGCACCGTTCAATGCGGGGTCGACAACAATGTCTTCGGTGTGGTGATATAGGGCACCCCATGCAGAAATGCGTGACGCCTTTAGCGGAATTAATTAAGAAAAATTGTATTCAGGTTAAGATGGAAGACTTAAAGCAATATGCCCCTCCTGTTACAACCTTCCGTAGTATGGAAGAGTTACGAGCCCAGGTAGAAGCAGCACGAGAGCGGCAACACCTGAAAATGGATACCGAGACAAAGGAAGTGGACCAAGGTGAAGACGAAAAGGGGGAAGCAAATTCAAGGGATATACATCAAGTGACACCAAGAAAAGGCTCGGAGACGGGAGAAGTGACGGGGGCACAGCCGAAACAATCAGAGAGTCATGTAAGGTCACAGCGTCAGCAGGCAAATTCTGAATGGGTAACAGTAACAAGAAAGAAAGGCAGAGCTGTTGGGGACACCTTTGTATCTGGGGAAGAGGAGGAAAAGGCGCCTATCCCAAGAGTGGAGTCCAGTCTGAAAGCTGCTATCCAGAAATCACAAGATTTCCCCATCTCAACAGAATAGTGGACAACAAGGAATGGATAGCTTAAAGGAGGCGAAGGATAAACGGCGGGTCAATCATGACAAGAAAAAGGACAAACAAGACAGGAAAACGGAGAGCGAGAGACAGGCTATAGTACTTTAGAAGAAAGCAAGTGCCCTACTTATGCTGGAGAGACGAGCTAAAACATATCTCTCGGATGTGATGAAAAAAGTGTAAAATGAAGAAGGACCAATACGACCTATTAAACCTTTATGAGTTGGAGAAGTTGCACAATCGGAGTTATCGTCAATTTCGAAGGTGGTACAATTACTGGGCCTCAAGCCCACGTCGACGCCAGCTACAGGCAATTGCCAAATGTATGCTGTGTGTCAAGCGTTGATGTGCTCGGAGAAATTAAAGGATAACGTGGAACTATTGGAATTAATGACGAAACAATTGAAAGAAGGGTGTTTAGCGAGAGCTGTGATGGATTTTGATGTTAAGTTTTCATCGGAAGGGCGAAAGATGACTTTAATTGAATTGGGGCGTTGGTACTCTCGGATATCGCCTAAGGAATCTAAGAAAAGATTCCAGGATTATTTGGTAGAATTTGCGGAGAGTAGTTCCAAGGTTACTGATACGATCCCAAGGTCTACTTGGGGGAGTAACGATACGTTTATGTCCATAAGTACTATACTTCAACGGGACATCTACGTAATTAGTCAGCCGCCTGGTGCTAAAATACTTGGGCCGCTCTACTTCACGCCAGAAACAAGGACAATTCGGGCTAAAAGTTACCAGATGAGTGGGGAATATCCCATCACGGTCGGCGTTTTTTACGAAAGAATGCGTGCGTTATATGGGGAGGAAGACACAGAATAGCATGATGGAAAACGGCCGTTAATCTTGGAATACAGCGGTCAACACTATTCAGCTATATTAAGTGGTGAGCGAGGTTTTCCCTCGGAAGATATCACTATGGAAGAAGACAGTGCAGATGAAGACTTTGATGATGCCAAAGGCAATCAAGGAGACCCAAAATCTCCAGAATCAGATGGAGTTACATCCTCACAAGAGATAATAACAAGTGACGATGGTACGATGACGAATTATGGAAGTCACTCCCCATGGGATCCCGAAGATTGGGATGGTAATATTGACGATTTATTGCAACGGCTGAACGGACCGACGATACATCATGGTCTGAAATGTGAAATTACCGAGATCATAATGACCATAGAACCAAGGATGTGTGAATTATTACATTTCCTAGCGGATACAGTGTCCAAGTTGTCTCTACCAGAACAGGAAAGTTTAATGAGAGCGGATCTATCTGACCCAGTTACGTGCACAGGGTTTTTACAGAAATATCAAATTTCTGAACCCATTCTCAAACAGTGGTATCATAAAGTCTCGATGGATAATCAACCAGAACAGGAATGTTTACAAATTTCGGACGGTTCTCCATCCGGTTTGGAGTACAAGAACTCGGAACAATCGGCAAGTTCTAAAGAAACTCATGCCTCCGGGGAGGGTGAGAGTCCAACGTCGAAACGTGTATGTCGTCGAATTGGACAAGAGGAACAAAAGGAGGACATGGACATTTTACCGGTAGAGAGGGAATTGATGGATGAGTTAACGACTTGCGAATCAGATTCAAAGATGGAGAATATGTCACTCGATGATTTCAAGGTGGCATGGCATACGTTGTTGGGAAATTGGGAGGAACAAACGGGAATTCCGTTTCCGGTGGTAAGTTCGACAAAAACGCTGTGGATAAAAGCGGCTCGCCTGGAACCAAATCGGTTGTTACATCTTATTAAAGACGTACCAGGTTCACATTATATCCTGGATAGCGTACATTCCAGTGTGCTGGTAGAAATGACAAAGCCTTGGAGACAGCAGTGTTGGTTGGTAGTTCTCGACGCTGGGAAACGTGAAGGTTTAGTCAATTTACCAGGGAAATGGTTCCAGGAGTGGGAACAAAGGTTTACGGTCATGAAAACTTCCGGGCAGACAATAGCAACTATGAATAGCTCGCACGAATGGTCATGTCTCAGAAAAATTCAATATGGAGGGAATTCTGTATTAAAGCTACTAGCACCGCGTCAAGTTTTACTCCTAGCTCATATGCTCTTTATATCCCACATTTTTGCGGAACATTTGGCGGCTATGGTAGGTGATAATTATCACCCGACAGATA
>MIQA02023343.1:0-34825 GCA_001887855.2 Sclerospora graminicola
AAGGGGGCGAACTATATGTTGAAGGCATGGAAGGACAGATGGCGGTGCTACCTGAGGTGATCCCTTGCCCCCCAGCAGTCACTATCGACGATCTACAAGTGGGAGACCCGGATGTGAACACCCCGGAGGAGATCAGCAGATTGAAGGATATTATATGGAAAAAACGACATCTGTTGATCGGACCAGGGAACGCACTTCCTCCGGCCGCCCATGGGGCGGTATGTGATATTGATGTGGGAGGCGCCAAGCCGGTAGCACAGAGATGCCGAAGAGTCGCCCCCCAATATCGGGAAAAGCTGTCAGAGCTTATCAAGGGATTGCTGGCCACCAAGATAATTCAGCCGTCCACCTCGCCATGGGCTTCGCCCATTGTAATTATCATTAAGAAGAATGGGGTGGACATAAGGTTGTGCATCGATTACCGGCTGGTGAACCGGCTGACTAAGCTGATGATTTATCCGATGCCGCTGATAAACGACCTGCTGGAGGACCTGGATAAGGTTTTGTGGTATTGCTCATTGGACATGGCCAGTGGATTCTGGGTGGTCTCTATGACCGATCGTGCACGGGAGATCTCTGCATTCGTGACACCTTTCGGGTTGTTCGAGTGGAACCGGATGCCGTTCGGTCTGAAGAATGCTCCGCAGATTTATCAACGGCTGATAGATAACGCGCTGTATGGACACTTCAAGATCAAGGCGGATCAAGATCCGGCTCTGGTCGGGGATGTGTTTGCCGAAGGGGACCCGGACCCCGACCCAGAACCTTCAGTTTTGGGGCGGCGGTCTTACATTGATGACATTCTCGTTACGGCAACTACCTGGGATTTATTGTGTGACAAAGTGGAGAAACTGATGGTTACGTGTGAAAAGTGCAATCTTTCGATTAGTGTGGTTAAGAGTTTCTGGGGAAAGACTAAGGTAACCTATCTGGGTCATCAAGTGTCGATTGCCGGATTGGAGGCTAACCCGAAGGATTTGGAGTCCTTGATTAATCTGCCTTTCCCGCGATCCCTAAAGGCTATGCAATCCTTTTTGGGCAGCCTGAATTATTACAGTCGGTTCATCGAGGATTTTGCAGTCTATGCGGCGGTCTTGTACGAGTTGCGGGAGGGGGATTACCATAAGCTGAGAGAGCAGGATAGGCAAGCGGAGACGCGGGCCGGGCCGGCAATTTCAGCCAATGAGGAAGCGCCCTTTTCAGTTATTTCAGCCAATAGGGAAGCGCCCTTTTCGGATAGTTCAGCCAATGGGGAAGCGCCCTTGGCGAGTATTTCAGCCAATGAGGAAGCGCCCTTTTCTGATAGTTCAGCCAATGGGGAAACGCCCTTGTCTGCCCAGACAAGCGACCGGCCGCCGGACCCCGGCGCGGCCGGCCCGGACGACCATATGACCCGAGCGATGGTGGCTTTTGGCATGCTAAAGGCGAAGATGGCGACCACACCGGTCTTGAAACATTTCGATGTTAATAAGACTCCGGTGGTCATCATCTACGCTAACAAGTGGGCCATCTCGGCCGCTCTCGTGCAAGATCATGATGGAGTGTACTGTCCCGTGACCTTCACCAGCCGGACATTGAAAGCTAATGAAGTTAATTATGGGTTGGTGGATAAGGAAGTTCTGGCTCTATTACGAATCTTGGATGTGTGTTATACTATGCTGGTGTCTCGGACTATCAAAGTACTATCCAGACGGTCGACCCTATCATGGCTCCTGACGGCGAATGGGATTGATGGCCGGCTGGGGAGATGGGCGGCTCTGCTGTCTCAGTGGTCCCTCGAAGTGATTAAGTGTACTAAGGGGGAAGAAGAAATTCTGGGCACATTGGCTGCCAGCATTACCCCCAGGGAAGAAGTGGAGGAAGCACTGATAGCTATCGCACCTCGAAAGCAGCCTCGACAAACTATCGTATTGCCGCCGCCAACAGTGGGACCCACGGAGGAACTAATGGTTTTGAGTTTCGATGGGTCGGCGAGTGTAAAGAAAGGGGTCGGAGCCTATAGTGCCATTTTGTGGAAGTTGCCCGAATGGAGGCGATCGCGGCCGCCTCGGATTTCACGCCTGGTATCACGGTAAACGAAGCGGAGTATAGGGGATTACTGCTGTCCCTAGATCTGTTGGCTGGCCGGACACAGGGGCGGATCATCATATGCGGTGATTCCAACCTAGTGATCCGGCAAATCACCGGAGAGATAGATTGCAAGGCGCCGCGGCTGAGACTGCTAAATGATCGAGTTATGTCCTCCTTGCGGAAGTGGCCGGAGCAAGAATTGCTGCACGTCAAACGAGACTGGAATAACAGCGCAGACCATCTGGCCACCTTGGCCATGCGAGATCAGACCGGACTCACCGTCTCGGATCCAGGATTGTTGGACGAATTGGCGGAGATGAACAAACTATTGGAGATAATCAACCCGGCCGCCAGCGACGAGGGTCCCTCGCCCGAATCCAGCCGGCCCCGGGAAAAAGAATATAACGACCGCGACTGGGAACAGGACGTCCACGCCCGATCAAACCAGGAAGTACCTTGCAGCAATAAAAGGTCCCTCTAGGCGGACCCCCGAGCAGGCCTGGCGAGGCTAACCACGGTTGGTAGTCAACAGTGAATGTTTGGAGTGGGAACGGAAAAGGAACGGATGGATATATTAAAGAAGGAAAACTGAGAGAAATAGAAGAATTGAAGCAAGCCCGACTACTTATCCCCGTCGACGATTATACTTGCCTCGGAGCCGAGTCACGCGAAGCCCAGGGTGGTCGGAGGGCTGTGCGCGGTATTGATTGCGCCAAGGATCTTGCCGGTCGATGGCCGCCAAAGATTGAGAAAGAGAGGTGATCTGACCCAACGCATCTAGGCCGGGATACCAAGTCCCTCCTTCCGCTGCACATCCACTCCGGCGGTTTGGCAGATGGAGCATGAACGGGAAGAGAAACAGGTCCAGGTCACATTCACCATCCCGGATACCCGCCATGATGAACGTGCACAGACGGACCCACGCTTCGGAAGCTCGCCCCCGACGATTCTTGCGGGCAAGGGAGTACCTGCGGAGGGACTCGTCCGCCCGCTTATCCTCGGCCGAGATGTACAGGAAGTGGGTAGATTCCCAGATGGCCCAAGCGTGAGTCACGGTGAAATCATGAAGTCTCGCTTTGAATTCCGTGAACCATGGATAGGATGGAAGCCCCATATCCGGCATCTCGGTGTGCAAGATTTTCCAGGGCTCGGTCTCCATGAGTGTGTCGATGGCGCCCGACTTCATCAGGTTAGGGTCCCAAGCCTCTGACGGTGCCTTATAAAATCGTGGGAATAACCAGAGATGCGGACGGGACAGAGATTGAGCAAGTTGGGAACTGGAGATATCAGCCAGGCTGGTATTGCCCAGTTGCTCGACTGCCCAAGGCAATATGGCAGACCGATCCGCCCCACTGGGGAAACGCCCTTCCGATAACCATAGAAGCGGAATTTTGGGAAAAGAGGGCGCAAGAGTAAGAGTACTCCTCCGGGCTCTAGACTTGGCGGCCGGTCGCTGAGGTCGGCGTGTAGTACGCGACCCGGCCGAGGTGGAGCGTCGTTGTCTGGCCGAAGATTGGGGAAGAGGTTCCTCTGAGTCACCCAGGTCGGGAGAGGTCAACCACTGATCCGGGATGTCATCGTCGTTGTCCTCCACTTTCTCCTCAGCCACTTTGTCGGAACTCGAGTTACGCGCGACCGGAGCGGCCGGGGCGGCGGCAATGCTGGGAGGCAAGGATGGGTCAGACGGGTCATGCCCCCCGGAACCAAATCCTGCCGGCGGCGGAGTCTGCAGATCTATGATTTGATCGGATCCCACTGGACTCGTCGTCCGCTTACCGGAGCGGGAAGGGCGGCGACGGGTATCCGAGCGAGAACGGAGTAATGCAACGTTGACTTGCTGATTCTCGTAATCCTCGTCTTCTTCGTCATCGTCATAGATAACCGAAGGGGAGGATGGTCCCGAGTCCGAAGAAGAATTAGGGGATGTGGCCGCGGGTTCGGAAGAGGGCACGGCCGCTGGCTCAGAAGAGGGCGCGGCCGCCGACTCAGAAGAGGGCGCGGCCGCCGACTCAGAAGAGGGCGCGGCCGCTGGCTCAGAAGAGGGCGTGGCCGCTGGCTCAGAAGAGGGCGTGGCCGCTTCTGACTCCGAGTCCTCTTCAGAGTTGGAACTAGGAGTGAGACCGGTTCTACCGGGAGTGTATTGAGGGGATGGAAGAGGGGACCGCTCCGCGAACAGGCTGTCCTCGCTCTCCGACCCAGGCTCTTCCCCGCCGTCCGACTTGTCTGGAGAACATTGGCGCGAGGGTGGGGATTCGCTCTGCTTCCTCTTCTTAGGCGGACTGGCATCAGCCAAAGAGGGGCTGGAGCCGGCCGGACGTTTTTGCCCCTGCGATCCTGCCGGGGCGGACGAAGAGTTGGGACTGGCAAGGGGCGAGTCGGAGACGGCGGAAGGTTCCTCAGGTTCCGACCCCGCTGCGGCAGGCAACGGGGTTGGGTTCGGCGGAGAGGTCTTCCACTGACCCACCATTCCCAAGACAGACAAGACGGATTCCCGTACTTCGGGAGGAGCTCGAAAAAGGGGAGCGGCTTGGCTCTGAGTTGCCTCGAGCTGGTTTTGGAGTCCACACAATAAGGACCTAAAACGATCCTCTTTATCCAGCATGGCATGACAAACACGGTCCGCCCGAGCCAGTATGGTATGGGCGTCGGAATTCTCCTGGCGGGCCCGGTACAGCTCAGAACGCAGCTCCTGTTGCCGAGAAGTGGCTTCTTGCAACTGCCGCTCCAGATCCGTGATTTGGCGAAGGGCCTGGGCGTGGGAGTCGCGCAGGTGGTCGCGGCTGTCCCGCGCATTATCCAGGTCTTGAGACACCTGGCAGAGCCGGGTACGAAGATGCGTAAGCTCCCGAGACATGTCCGGAATTTTGGCAGATTGTTTTTTCAGCTCTTCTAACTGTTGAACTGCGGAGTGACAAGAAAATGAAAACTGTAAGCAACTGGGCCATCGCGTAAGAAGAGACGAGGCACTCACGCTGAAGCTTAGATCGTTGGACCAGCTCCTGATTGGCAGACCGGAGAGGTTCAACGACGTCTTCCAACATGCGGAGGCGGTTACGCTCTCCTGTCAGGATGGTGACTTGGCTCTTGAGATCGGCCACTTGTTTCCGGAGATGGGCCTCGAGCGGCGGCTTCGTCAGCCCGGCGGTTGGCAGCGGCAAGTTGCCGAACCAAGTCGGCCTGGATCCGCTCCAAGTCATCCACCTGGGCGGTCAACATGTCCAGCCTCTTTTCCATCCCCGCTGTCTCGGAGATCGGGGCGGATGGCGCGGCCGCTCGTTGTAGAGCGTCCGTGGGTTGACCTACAATGGCCCTGAGGCGGGTCACCTCATCCTCCGCTGCTTTACGACCAAGTTTCAGTTCGGCGACCCGGAGGTTCAGGCGTTCCAACATCGCGCAAGAAGTGTTGAAGCTCCGAAACAGAGACTCATAGTTGTCCTGACAGGATCGAAGCTCCTCCCGAAGGGAAGAAACGACGGCCTTCAGTCTGTCCCGTTCGCCGCAGGCTTGGCCGTGAACGCGGAGCGCAGCCTCGGCGTCAGCGGACGACAGCACCAGATCGGGAGTGCGAGACGATTTCGGCGGTTGTGCGACCTCCACTCCGCTGGCAGGCGAGTCGTCGTCCACGAGAACAAGACGGCAGACGTTGGCCTTGTCGATTTGCAAGACTGGTGATTAATCAAGACAATGTCAGTATTGGTGGACATGCAGGCTAGCCAGTGTGGAGACCGACGGAGTCCATGGAGATGTTATAAAGTGGTGGGATGACGTACCAAAGCGAGGCATGGATGAGCAGTATCGGGTCAAGTGAGTTCGGGTGAGATCGTGTCCCGACCGTTGCGCGGCCGTGTCGCGACTCAGGGGCGGCTGTGGTGAAGTGACTTATAAAATAATGTAAGGCACTCTCCAAAGGGTGCATCCTGATTGGTGGAAATGAGGGCCAAGGGTGTAGGCGCCGGATGGTCGCCGCCGATGAGGTCTACCAGCGGCCAGGTGGCGCCAGGCTAGAAACCACGTCGGCAGACCTGACAAGGGGCGAGGATAGCCGGATAAGCGGGCTGAGCAGACGGCAGGACTAGGGAGGTTTGACGGCCGAGGCGCGGATGGCGGACGGCCAAGATGGCGGACTGTTCGTAAGGATGGAGTGGAAGGAGCCCGGAAGAAGAGGATTGTTCTAGTGGAAAGAGTATGCACCGGGATCGTAGGAAGGGCTTCCAAGGGACTGCTAGCGTCGGCGGCCGAGGGGCGCGGATGGGTGGCTATCCGGCCGAGCCGGTCGGGTACCATGTACCATTCGGACTGGTACCATATGGGTTCAGTGTACCGGCCGGGTTGGTACCATTTGGGGTTAGTGTACCGGCCGGGTGGGTACCATTTGGGGTTGGTGTACCGGCCGTACCGGTACACAGAGTCGGAGTTAGCCGGGTTGCGTGGGTAAGATACATGACTGGTCAGGCGTGTTACTTGAGGTAGGTTACACAAAGGGAGTATTGGACATAGGATAAATCAGTATACGTTTCGCTTTCTTAGACACAAGTCGCTTTTATTGGTTCACGGCAGAGGGCTAACAAGGTCCCCTCTTGCTGTTATTGGTTTGCCCGGGGAAGGTTAAGTTAACCCACCGGAAGTCCCCTGACCGGGAGTCGCGGCGACTTCGTATACTCACCTCAAGTCGCCCGTGTTTTGAACACGGTATCAAGTATTGGGAAGTGGTGACATTTGGCCTTCTGTGGATACACATTTGGATTCGCCCTTCATTGTTATTGGTTTAGCTGGCCGATCGATTATTCTCGGTCCAGCCGGTACTATACAAACTTCAAGTGTCCTATTGGTTTAGCTGGCCGATCGACTATTCTCGGCCCAGCCGGCACTATACAAAGTTCAAGTATATTACCCAACGAGCTCCCCGGTGACGATTTCCGCCCAGGAGCTACCCCTAGTCCTACACTTCATCTCCCTATTGGACGGATTTACACTTTTCGCCCTAGGGTCCATCAAGAGAGCTAACCACCCAGTACTGACGGGTACACAAGGTGAGCTTTTAACATGCAACATTCGAGCAGTCGCGATCAAGCGGATGGAAGCGACCGATCCAGCCGGCCTCAAGCCGGATCGGATCATGACTCGGATGGACGGAGTACCCCCTCCGGTAGTCAGTCGTCTGGGACCCCCGTGGGTGTTCGCGTCTCAGGAAGATTTTCTGAGAGCGACTACACCACAGCTTAAACTACATGAGAGAGAAACTCTAGTTTATTGAGCACTGACGTGTCAAGTCTACCATTAACCGTGGCCAAAGTTGGCGGGTGAATGCGACCTATCACCGGGAAACTTTGTGGTAAAATGTCTGACGCAGGTATGCAGCGACACGTGATTTCGCCAGGTGTTTTATACTAGTGCTGATGTTGTAGCTGCAACTTAAAACGTGACGAGGAAGACACCAGATATACGTGCAGTTATTGCTTGCTAACTCCCGACGAATGTCACGACTACACACGATGCCGAAAACAGAAGGAGGTGTTGATAGTATATGTAAAATGCTGTCGACGGTTTCACATGAGCTATTTTGCTCTGCCACATGCGCCCATATCGCTCGTGCATTCAGAGGACGGGAAGACTCTTAAAATTAACTTGAATACTCCATTTGTGTACGGTGATTGCACTGTGGACGTCAAGACGATGCGACTGTGGTTGTTTGGGGGAGCGATTACCTCTACACTTTGCACGAAGTGCATCCATAGTTCAAAGCCAACTGATTTTGCGGCGTTATTGTTTCCTAACCAACGTCAACCTACAGTGAGTGAGGATTTGTTGGTGTGCTCGACATGTCATCACTGGATTACTGCAAGCCTGACCCACATCCAGCTTTTCGCGCTCTTAATAGCACAGATGTCTTTACATTTGATGTTATCACAGATAAGTTTCCTACTACTCATATCTGAGCGTATACCTAAAGTCTTATTGGTGTTTGCAAAAGCTACGCAACCTCACTTCCTCACATTAGTCACAATAAATGCCGATTATGTGAACAAAATGGATACTTTGCGTCACATTTTGCTAGCTGCCATTGTACTCTTAATGATGCGTGCTTGCCAGTGTAATGTGTTAAACATTAAATACAAAATAACGGGATATATCCGTGTCCGCAGATCGTACATTTTGTAAGAACGCCCCTTAAACATAACATGTAAAACCCATTTGAGTCACCTTCTGACGAAGTTTTTGGATTTGAGTCACCTTTTGGAAAGTTTTTCTTTTCTTCAGTGGTGGGGTATACTACTATACTACACTATTGTAACACAATACATACATACAGTACAATACATACAATCAAATAACTATATATGTAAGTTACTATATATAATTATCAATACAATACTTACTATATATACTTAATACTTACAATACAATACAATACAATACTATACTATTTATACTATTTATACTTCAATACAATCAATACTAATACTATAACTATACTATATATACTATACTATATAACTATACTATACTATACTACTATACTATACTATACTATACTATCTATACTATACTATAGTATTTATTAATACTTACAAACAATACAATACTATACTATACATACTATACTATATATACTATCTAACAATATATAACTATTAATACTTACAATACAATACTATACTATACTATCCTATAACAATACTATACTATACAAACTATACTATACTATATATACTTATACTATCTGTACTATACTATACTATACTATAGCTATACTATACTATACTATATATATCTATACTATACATACTATACTATACTATACTATACTATACTATACTATACTATACTATATTAGCGTTGCAAGCATGCCTAGCCCGCGGCTGCGGCAGCGCTGACTGACTTACTTGTCAAGAGCTTTTTTAACGTCATGTCAGAAACATTACCACGTGAGCTTGCTTATTCCGAGACTTCTTCATCCACTGTGCGTCGCTTCGTGTGGCTTCCGCTCTACTACTACTTCTCCCTCGTTCGCCTACATCTAAAGCCGTGTCGTTGTCACTATCGGATCTTTCTGTGTCGCGTTCACACTCAAGCTCAAGCATACGCTTGCGCTGGCTGCTACGATACTCATCAAAACCGCCGATCGTACTTGTACCCCTAACGAGAAGCTGTATCCTCAGCTTCTCGTCTGCAATCTTCACCCGCTGCTCTTTCTCCCGCAGGCCATTCAATTCCAGGATATACTCCTATTCATCTTCTGCACACTCTTGTTGTACTTGGCTCGCATGGACATGGTGAGACTTCGATGAGATTTACTGGCCATTGTAATGAGATGGATCGTAAACTTTTCCTTCAGACGTGCATGACACTCAAGAACACTTTCTTGTCCTGGCACGACCTCGTCACTATCTTGAAAGTCGGGACTGCCACTTGCCATCTCGTTCACAGAGAAATGAATTTGCAAGTTTCTGACGGGACAGCGTCAAAGCTTCTTTGCCTACAAACATAGAGAACGTCCCATCCTCCCACTGCAACACTTAAGCGTCTGATCCTTTTAATGAAAGCTTAGTTGTCTCATCTATGCGGTTGCTGGATTCCGTTTGATCGCCAACGGACGTAGTTTCGATACAGCGTCTCATCCGAGGAATTGTCCATTTAGGCTCGAGTACTTTCTTTCGTATACGGTTCTGGCTCGAGGCAAAAGATGTTGGGCATCTTACTGAAGAAATACTTGGCTGTCTTGGGAGCTTTCGGGGAGCGACATCTTTTTCGAATAGCCACTGTCCCCATCGCCAGACCCCCCAGTACTCCTGTCTCCTCAAACAGATCTTCAGTACTGCGTCCTCCATCCCGAGCCGGCGATTTTTTTCACCTCTGAGTGGTTATATTACCATACAACGGTTATCCTCGAGAGAGAATGATTACTACGTACGAAGCTTTAAAATCTTGGGATAGCCTAGAGCGCACCAACCCAAAATCTGCAAAGCACCAAACCTCAGCACCCCACTAGGGTTGGGGGTTATAACGATGGTAAAATGAAGAAAAATGTATTAATGAGTACTCCGGAGTAACTACTAGGAAACGTTACACCTTATTTCGGCAAGAACAAATTAAGAACGGCAGAGCAAAAGAAAATTTGGCACCTCAAAAGCAACAACGCGTTCACACAACGGATGGGAGAGCTACGTATCTACTTCGATGATGTTGTAGTTGGTGTGCAAAGGTTGCGCGAAAAGCATGGGAATTTAGGGTCCGTCTGGTTGGCCACAAATCCGCTGGATTTCACTGGATTTGCAAAAAATACACTGTTTCGGAGCAAACACTGTTTCAGCCGAGTTGGGTGTGCTGTCTGGTTCGCCAACCATCTGTTTTTCAAACGCTGTTTTGACCTCCATCCGCTGTTTCCGAGATACGAGGTCGGAGTCGTATTTCGAAACAGTGGATGTATTTTTACGGTACGCTGAAGTCGATAGAGAATAGGAAACTGATGTATTTTAAAGTTAAGAGTTAAAAACATATACTAAATCTTCCTTATTCGTGGCATAGTACTTGAATATAATTATTGCTTCTGTTAGGTACCTTCTATCGGCGGCATGATCGTCGGCTTCGCCACGAGTACCGCGCCGACCACGGTGTCATCGTCGTCTTGTTTCCTCGAGGCCCATTCGTTTATGATTGGTTTTGAAACGGTGCATTTTTTTGCGCCGACAGCTGCGTTTGATCGTCTTAGGATTGTGACCTACTGGTATGTACCGGTACATGACTTATAAAAGATTACCGGTAATACAGTGGAACCCTTTTCTAAATCTGCGTAAGTGGTGCGCAAGACGCACTGTTATATCTAACTTAAAAGTATAGGAAAGGCACCAGGGGTAGATAGGTCACAAATATTTATAATAAATTAAAAATGCAACGGGCTGTTCAATGGCTTTGCTCATCATTACTGACTTCAGCTGTACCCATCTTGTATTGTCGTAAGCGTGAAACTGCCAAATAAAAATAATGGATAGGTTACCAGACAGACAAGATAATTTTAAACAGTGTTTGATTGTGACCGCTGTTTTAATCTAATCCAGTGGATTGGTAGAAAACAGCGTATGCAAACAGAAAAATCCAGGATTTTACCAGACGGACCCTTAATATACGACGAAAAAAACTCATCCTGATGGTTTTTGGGAGCGTATATTCCGATAAACTCGAACAATCCGACATCAAATTGGATCCGGTACCCGTCCGCGTAATCAGAAATTTAAAAAAATGTTCACGGAGGCGGAATCAACCCAGTTTGAACGTTGAAAGGCTGGGCGTACGTATTCTTCGCTCAGGACCAAAAAAAATGGAAATATTTTAAGCGAAGATCAGGTGTTTAGCACGCAAAGAAGGCTTTAAGATGAGTTTGATGGAGATCGTTGATATGGCTTCTTGGAGCGAACTGTTTCCAGCCTACGAAATCATTTCACCGCCCAAAAGGGAGACCCTTGACCAGCTCAACCATCTGATAGGAAAACTGACTGGTCGACATGATGTCGAGCTCAAAGTTAAAGAAAAGCTGCAAACTCTTGCCGAGGACTCAAGCTATATCGGCAAGACCGAAGAAGAGCTACTAGAATGAGCAAAAGTCGCGGTTTATGTTGACGAGTTAGTGCTTAACAAGCTGAAATTGGAGCACCTCAAAGAAGATAACAAAGTCTTCACACAACGGATGGAAAAGTTAGACATCAATATCGATGATGTTGGAGCTGGTGTCTAAATACTACCAAGAACACACGGGCTTGAAAACTACAACGATTACAGTATCACCTTGATGGCTCTCGGATTCAATTATTTCAAAACAATCAAAGCTTCCGCTTCCAAATTTGAGGCGATAGAGCTAAAAACACTAGCCGATGCCATGGGCGATTATGCTGATTCCAAACGATTCAAAGATTGGAAGGCTTACCGTGTGAAGTCGGGTGTCTCAATTACAAAAATGTATGCGAAGATGTGCTGGTTAAAACAGGAGGAAGACTTAAAAATGAAGGATGAGGAGCTCGCTGAAATGGCTTTTGGAAGCGCATTCTTTATATTACACCAAATCAAACCAATCGGGTCCTCTTCGATCCGGGATGAAGATAAAATCGAGGACCAGCTCAAACGTCTGATAAACCAACTGCCCGAGACCGAAAAAAGTGTTGGTGAACCCAACGAAAAGGGAAAGCTGAGAGTGATTGCAGAGAATCCAGTCTAATTTTATCGTCAAAACTGCAAAAGAACTGGTAAAAAAAGCGACTCACGAGGCAGTCAGTGACGAATTGAATAAGGAAACCAACAAAAGAAAAGTCGCGTAAATTACAACAATAATTGGTTGACGACAAGGAAGCATTCTACTGTGTACACACGCAAGGGACTGAATTTATTCTCGCCGAAATAAGGTGTAACTTTTGCTTGTAGTTACTCCGGAGTACTTATTACTGTAACAGTTAATACATTTTCTTCATTTTACAATCACTATAACCCCCAACCCTAGTGGGGTGCTGAGGTGGTGCTTTGCAGATTTTGGGTTGGTGCGCTCTAGGCTAGCCCTAAAATCTTTCTCTTCTGTAAAAGGTTAATACCGGTACTTGTAAGTTGTAGTTCAGTAACACATACCGTAATGGACATGTTACAGATAACACAAATGTGCACCTCAATAAGAGACTGTTACTTAAGACAAGTTCACTTTCATAACCTCTCAATACAGATAATGAGTAGTACTATAATTTCAAACTCTGAGCTGTGTCGGTCGGTCAAAACAACGCCATCATCATCCATCTTGGAGAAGCTATTCAAACAGACTGAGTCGTCCGAACAGACAGACGAGCGAGTTACTCAAACGGCTGAAATGGATAAGGTAACTTATCACTTGTATCCTTTGAAACATTCTGCTCTTTTTGGTACACGTATTTTCCTATTTACAGTGGAGGTTGCATTAACATTTACCCAGGCCATGTAGTCATCAATGAGCACGGACCAAGCTCCATTCTAGTCATAGCTGTCGACTCTTGCATTTTTACGAAGAAGTCGAAAAGCAAATCCCACGTATCGCACGCTACACCCTTCACGGGCTTCTTCTCCGCGAAAGAATTTAGCCAGCTCGCCGTCAGCTTTTCAAAGCGCGTAGGCAATAACAACTCCCACATAGCCACATCGATATCTATGCTTAGACTTTTTGACCAGGTTCTTTGGAAAAACTAAAACAGAAGGAGTATAATTTTTGAGCTCCGACTCGCTAGCAATATCTTCGTGTAGCTGAGGGAGCTTGACCTTCAGCTTTGCAACAGAGTCGCAGTTTATCTTCTTCACCCCTCTGGTCCACTCCTTTCGTGTTAATGCACACGTGTAGACTTGCATTTTCCAGGCAATTACCAACACTATTATGTCCTGAGGGTCCACACCAATATCATCGCAGAACTTAAGAATTTCCTCCTCGTTAATACTGTCCTCCTCGCCGTAGGGGTCTCAATGAAGAAAAAGCGGGCGTTAGCCAATCATTGTCAGCTACAATTTGAACATTACATGCACACCTAAATAGCTATCGAACCAAACGTTTATTGCGTTCATGGAGACTGTCGATTTTTTTTACTATTGCAGCATGTCACACCAACACGTTAGCGAAGCACACTACTAACGACCTGATCAAAGTAGCAGGACTCACACAGAAGCAAAGCTTGCGCCTCCGTTTGCATAGAATCCGCCGACTGCACGCATTAAAACCCAGCTGAATTTTTCTAGGTAAGCCTTTGCCATCGCGTCGCTATATTCGACAAGCACACAGGTCTCAATAAATACTACTTCCAAGTAATAAAACTAGAATTTTAAACGTGCACATCGTGCATATCGGAAACGTACTTGGAGTTGGTCGTGTTGTTGAAGGCTTGCAGCTTTTTCTTTTTGTCGAGGAATTTTCTCGACTATGCGGCATCAAATCGGCAACATAACAGAGCGTGAAGACCAATACGTTAGCGGTTTCATCGTCTTTCAAGAAAACTCAACGAGGAGCAACGCAACTCGCCATTTTACGTGGGTCTTTTGGTGCTATGCAAGGTCAATCGAACGCGTTTCTCAATGCTGTCAAGCGTGATAAGCTAAAACAAGTTTTGGTTCGAATTTTAAATGCACTGTCATAATTGTTCCCTCCTCTAAAACGATAACCCGTACTTTATTGAGTGAACTCAAAAATGATTCAAATATAGGGATGTTACTTGTAGCAAGTTTGATATTTGTGACATGTCCATTACGGTATCTACTATTTTTCATGGTCCATAAAGTCATGAGGTTCTCGTAGCTCTGCTACTTGTAAACCGATGCCGCATCTACTTGAATGGAGTCTAACTTGACACAATCTGGCGACTCGCTTTAGGACATGAATAGACGTCTGAGAGCACATCCTTCGGACAAGAATGAAGACAAGGACCGTGGTTTTTTTCTAAAGGAGCCGAAAGAGCTAGTCCAACCTGGCTGGAATCGTTAAGACTTCATGAAAAGGAGAGTTTTGAAACTAGTGACAGAGACGCGAAGGGAGAAATGGAAGCACAATTTACTAATGACGAGTTTAATAATTGGGTTGAACAATTCCTTAACGACACGTGATGATGAAGTCATTCTTGAGGGACTACACGAAATCGCTGAACAAAAATTGGGGGGGGGGGGGGGGGTAGAATTGAAGAGATGATTGAAGTAGCGTTACAATCGGCCGAAACGAAACAACTCACAAAGAAACAGTCCAGTTCCGTATGTGAAATAGACATCACCAAGATGATTCACTCACGAATCGACAATTTCTATCAACCTAAAAGAAAAAACGCTCGATCCTCTTCTTCATTCTCGTTAGATGGATGCGCTCTCAGATGCATATTCACGTCCTTAAGTGAGTAACCAGGTTGTGTAAGATTGAACTCCTTTGAACCCATTGGGTCTCACAACCAGGAGAGAAACGCATATCCACACGGGCCTCACGACTGATTGAACTTGGGATGGGACGAAAACTGGAAGTATAATTTTTTTCGACCACCCCCCCCACCCCCCGTCACGAATTTTTGGGCTTTTGAGAATCGGATGAGAGAGCGGGATGAATATTACGCGAAGTTGGAATGAAGGTATAGCAACCCAAGACCTTACTTATGGATAACCAAGCTGCTATCAAGATTTTGCAAGAAATGGAAGCATCGTCGAAATGGAACATGGGGACATGACGTTGAAATTGAGAAGTGATTGGCCGATTCATAATGTAGCGTATGTCCAACCTATATAATCGATTGGCATTATAATTTTGTGGAGTGTTACAGTTGACACCGCTACAAGATGATTCTCTGTGGATGCTGAGACATAGGATCATAATGAAGGCTCAGATGTTTCGTCTGCGTGCGAACCAAGGCTTCATTATATACGATTTAATGTAAACGTCTGACTCATCTTCAAGTAACGTAATTCATCAGATTATGGCGCCAAAATGGGTATGTAGCTTTTTGGTCACCATTTCGGCACTTTTAAGCCAATCGCATCGAGACAGGTACATAAATAAAGGTGGTGCGTCAGCTAGTATGTATAGAAACCTTAACCGTTAATATTTGTCTTCTCCGGTGGCTCACAAATTACAATGTTTTATTTTTTCTATGCAGCAGATTATGGCAGGAGCTCTATTTATTTTTTTCAGACGGACATAAAAAACATACGGAATATCGAGATAATATTTTAGTTATTATGAGAGAAATATCAGTGGACTGTTTTTTCGCGCGAGAGTCGTGCGATTTGCTCACCAGGCGCCATAAACTGATGTTGTGAAAAGCCTGTCAGTGATTGGAGTGTATTTGGATATCGTGCTTCTGATTGGTTATCGAGAATTTTTCCGCCATAAACTGATGACCCGCCATAATTTGATGAATTACGTTACACCATTTAAGGGCCAAAATGAAAAGGTTTGCAACCAAAGTGGATAAGGTAATTTAAATATACGTAAAATTTGAAAGGTTTGCAACCAAAGTGGAAATATCCTCATCCAAAGTGAAATGTACAGTACCGGTAGTATTGTGGATTTCAGACAAAATTGCCGATTTTGCACGATTGAGAAAGTCTGCGGTGAACCGTGCAGGCGACGGTAATTGGATGAAATTGTTTTTGGAGAGCACAGATAAAAAGCACCATACAAGCAACGTGATGAATGTCTTAGTCCAAGCTTTGAAAAAAAGGCTCCAAGCATTTCCATGCTAAAGTACTCTATTGTAGTATTACCCGGCGTCGACGGTGTCATGTAACATAATACGCGACCATATCTGTTGACATCTTTCGTTTCGAGAAAGAATGCTCGAAATGAGCCGGTGTAAGACTCGCTCGGTGTTTGCGTTTAATGTGTACACTTTACGACTTGTAAAGTACCACACTACAGGCACATGATATGGTAAAGGATAGTCGAGGGTATACTCACGTGCGAGCCGTCAACAAGATCACTTTTTGTCCAAAGGTAATGATACAGTGTTTCCACGATACCATCGCAGCTTTCCAGTGGTAAACGTGTTACCATGAATTAATTTCCAGACGCTATTTCAAGCATTGACAGGAGTTTCAAGGCCTGCTGTATGAATAAAAAAGGAGACAACTCCGACATGACTGGCTATCACATCGACTTCTTTAAGGCACTTGAAGAATGCAACTGCATATCTTGAGATTGAATGGTCGCGTACAGTAAGGAATCGTCGCTTCTGTAACCTCTTCATATTCATAAACTTGAGCGAGTGACTTTTTTTTGCAGATAAAAGTGCACTCATACCAAGCGCTAAACGATGGGCAACGTGTGTACCTGCTGTACATGGGGTCGTAACTCAAGTGCAGATAAAACCAAGAAGAAAGAGATGTTGTTTGAAGAAGAGTCTGTGCCGCTTACACGGGCTGGATGGCATTGGATCCGTCCAAGCTGACGGTACTCTGAAGCGAACTGTGTTGATTCGTTCGCCTCGTCTAGCAAACACGTCGACAGGTGACTTTGACAAACGATCAATCACCACGTCAGCATCATAAGCGACTTATGTTGGCTTCGGTGGACAGCCACATACATCATTCATCAACGTCAAAAGTAAAATGAATGAAGCGAAGAGCTACAGCAAACATCATTCGCACCAAGGTGACGATGATCAACGTCGTTGGAAAGCGATTTGACAGCGTATATGAAGTGTGCCGCCGCGTATATGAAGTTTCTTGTTGCGCTTTTCTCGGTCCGTTCGTGTGGCTACCTGCGCGTATTCAAAAACCTACTGATTTGTTTTAGCTTTTTTAGCATCATGAAGGTCTTATACTGTTCCAAGACGTTGTCCGGCATATCAATGCTGCTCCATCGCAAGAATTGATGGCTCAAACGTCCATTTTGTCGGTAAATTGGTTGAAAACACCATCGCAGACGCCACAAACTGATAACGCCATAGATCGTTTGCACAACAAAGGACTATCAGCCATTAAAGTACTTCTAGAGATGTGCCTGATGATCAAACATTTTGCCGTGATGGATGCGAAGGCTGCACTTAATCTTTGCTTTAAGAACACTAAAGCAACCTAAACATTTTCCGAAAAAGCAGAAAGTAGAACAGAAATTAGAGCCATATGTATATATGTAAATAATTAACTCAGCTTCAATAGGAGTACACATTGTGGAGTAAGGGGCTAGCCGAAGCAACACTAAATCGTCCCCACCATGAGCTTGTGCTTCTGTTTGACTGTGAGCAGGAGCATTGTCGAAGACAACGATAATCTTCTTGCCGGCGTAGTCGGACTGAAATTGAGGGAAAGCCTTCACTGCCTCGTATATCTCCTGAACAACCGTCGCATTTTGATCCATTTTTATTGAACCACGCTGGCGCTTGAAACGGATTACTCCTGCTGTGGACACAGCACACTGAATTTGCAGGTTTGGGCCCTTGGACGCTGGCTGCACAACCAAGGCCCGATCCCCTTTCTTGGCGCTTCGCTGTGAGCGTGAGCAGTACAAGTTGAAATTCGTTTCATCGTAGTAAACGATGTAGTCGCCATCGGAGATGTGCTGAAGAAACTTTTTAGCGAACTCTTGTCTCCTCACCTTGTCTAATTCGTTGTTGCATGTCGAAAGTTCAACTCGTACCTACATGTCACATACACCGAACCTGTTACTTTTCGAGGTGTTTTAACAAACAACATCATAACTCACCTTCTTGATTGTGTAGAGAGCACCAGTTAAGTAGTGACTGACTGTACTATGTGATAGACGTACATTGTAGTCCATAAGTTCCATGTTTGAAATTTCTGAAAGCGTTACAGAAGAGCCATCGTCGATATAGCCCTTCATCGCCTCCGCAATTTCGAGAGTGACCTTGGCTGTGCTTGAGCGAGCCCCACCACGTGGCTTATGATCGACGCTACCACGCTGAACGAGCCGCCAGGCCGTCGTCGCTGGAATTCCATTATGCTTCGCTACCACTTTCCAGTCGGCGCCTTCTTCGAAGACGTCGCGCTTTCTCTCGCTCTTTGACATCTAGGAAGTATAAAAAACACGAGATGAGCGCGGAATTTCAACAGCTACAGTAGAAACTTGTCTGATAATTTAATTTTTATTTAGAAAATTGCTAGGTGCACACCCCCCATTTGCTACGCGCACCCCCCCCTACGGTTAGGGTTAGGGTTAGGGTTACACAAATACATTATACGTGCTATACCAATATTACATGTAACACCCACATAAAGCAGATGAGCTCGGGTATAATGCATGATACGATACTTGTACTAGCACCGAGAAGCAGAATGGGGCAGTGGCGGGTATTGCACTCATTTTAGGCAGTTCATACCGCCACTAAAAGTTAAGGTCGTGTGTAAGCTCGGCTAAAATATACTTAACTTATCACAGTCGCGAATACAACAATTCGATGATACTGTATTCGCGATTCAAGATTTTCTCCAGCAGAGTTGAGCAGTTCCATTGGTCTAAGGGTTTCTCAATTGTGCAATTCGCGGAAAGAAGGGGAAGCGGCCAACCGCACGGTGGAACAATAGGGCATCCGGGGACGATGTTTTGGCAATTGATTTCATCAATGTAAAGACCTTCGCCGCATCGTCTGCACTCTTTAGGTGGTTCCTTGAAGAAATCGCGCTCCATCAAAAGACTACTAGCAACGTTGTTAAAGGGAATAACACAACCGTACACTACCAAGCAGCTCAACGCCAGTAGCCAAAATGCTGGACGAAAATGCTTCACATCGCTAAGGCGGATACTTTCAGCAGCTCCACTTTCCTCTTTCTGGTTCACTTTCGCCAACTTTTCAGATCGTTTATCAATCGGGATCACAAGTAACACTGTAATAGTGGATGCGAGACACATGATAACACCCACCCACAACGCAGTCGACACACTTGCCGCTTGGGCAACAGCTGGACTAAGTTCGTTATTGATGACGCTTCCCAGTCGAGCCACAGAAAGATTAATGCCCAAGGCCAAGGCCAACTCACTATTTTTGAACCATGCGGCGACGAGCGTTCCTTGAGCCACCCCCAAGCTCTCTCCGCCGACACCAAACACCACTCGGCCGATCTAAAATACAAATGATGAATCGGGCGTAGCACGGACGCGCGTTTTCTTTACGTGTAAGGGAAGGTGTAACCCTAACCCTAACCGTAGGGGGTGTGTGCGCGTAGCAAATGGGGTGTGTGCACCTAGCAATTTTCTTTATTTAACTTTGGATGAGGATATTTCCGCTTTGGTTGCAAGCCTTTCGTATTTTACGTATATTTTAATTACCTTATCCACTTTGGTTGCAAACAGTTTCATTTTGGCCTGTAAACGGTGTGGGTGCGTCACGTAGTATGCTTCGTCTGTTTTTGTCACTGAAACTCTCACAACGACACGAATAGGTCACGTTCTTTATCATGAAGAATATGTCTGTGTTTTCTTCAAGAACGTCACGATGCCTTCAAGACTTGAAAACAGGACAATTGGCGTAGAGACACCAGTCTAAAAGTTGTTTCATTCCGTGTCGTACCAAAAAGGAGTAATACAAAGAAATCTGGGTCAGATAATTTTCGTACTAGTAATCGGTCAGGCGGAGTGCCGGGTCGATAATAAATACTTCCTCCGTCCCAAAATATAAGGCAGTGATTTTTCAAAATTCTCGATTAAGGCTCCCAGAAACTACTGCATGCTGTTGATTGGCGAAATAGAAAGTGCTTTTATTGCTGATTGACAGGGTTTTTAGAGCGAGTCGATTGACGCTCTAGATCGTGGGATATGACGAGCAAAAGTTGGGGTTCCCAAGCCTCCACATTTTAAAAATGACGCAGCGCCGCTCATAACCCTCACAAAAGCGCAAGAAATTGACCACAGACGAGCGCAGAGCCGTACTTGCCCGTATGTATGCGGCAGCCACGAAACTTTGCCTTCCAAGGGTACTTGTGCCTGCTTTATCCGTCAAGTTTGACTGTTCCGAGCGATCGCTTTCCGCCTTTGGAAATGGCGAGAGAGGAAATCCAAGCGGGCTCTATACACGACGGGGAGTGTGGGGGACGTGACAGACCATGCTTGAACGGCGAATTAGCAGCAAATCTCGCCAAGACCATCGTACTTTTGCCTCCATGCACGAACCAACGTTCGTACTTTAGCGGAGCTTGTGGGTATAATTAAGTCAACTCTGCATCGATACTCTGCCCTATATTTTGGGACATGCTTAACTGTCAACTGCGCCTTATATTTTGGGACGGAATAAGTATGAAATATTACCCCATAAGGCTCCGACCGAGCTGGTCCGGGTTATGGTATAAATTACTATAACCCGGGGAAGGATCGTGGTCCCGACCTCGACCTTCTGTATAAAGCATAAAATTGAAAAAGAACAGAAAAAGATGGGAGCGGATCATCACGATCCACTATTAAATCAAAACGGAAGGTGTTGGAGGATGACGAAGAGAAAACTACCAAATATATTGGAGCGACCACGGATAAAGATATCGAATGAGCTATTTACTTGCGTGAATTCAAAAATTATCTGATGAACAACCAGGCAATGAAAGTTATTTGCCCCAAGATCCTCAGGGGTTGGAAGGCCGATCAACTAGACTGCTCACCGCTGGTACCCAACTCGACCTGATCAGAAACCTGTTCGGCCAGATCAAAGAAGTCGTCATCACTCGCGGCGCCTTTAATGCGAAAAAACTTTTCGATTTCGATAGCGATGTGATCAACGAGGCAATAGTAACGTTACATGACCACCTGGTATCGCTGGTCGGCGCGAATCACCCGGACCTACTACCGTTGGTCGATACTTTGCACCGATTGCAACTGATCGAATATCCCATGGTCAACGTCACACAGGACGACGATTTGGTTTACGGGTCGGCTCCGTCTGTAGCGGATTCTACCGGTCTGTCGGAATAACCCGCATGTCATTTGGTCCGAAAGGAACCGGGCTGATTGGCTCCACGATCGAAGCACAGAACCGGAAAAGAAACCGGAAGCCGGCCGAGTCGGGTCGGGTCTGGAGACTGCGATGCGGTCGCTCAGGTTAGTGTGGAGTGTAATCAAACCTTCCGGAATGACTCCGCTATGCCTGACCAGATACGAACATATTTGCATCCATAATGGAGTGTTTCTTACAGGAACAACGTGAATCGCCACAACATGTAGAGGATCAGGGAGGATCATGGCAACCACAACCGGACGACGACCGGCCAGCAACTAAGCCGGCTCCAACACCTGCAGATGAGGATATTGAATCGGTTCGATTGGATGGATATGTCCGACTGATTTGCCAGAAGAACTATCCGGGACGACACAATAAGTTACCCCCGATGAGTGATATAGATAGGAATCCGTTGGGGGGAAATTTCAGCGTTTCGATCCGGACGATCTTGACCTGGGGATGCCTCGTAAGGCGAGTTTGGATCCAGCCCAAGCGTTTGATTTCGATTTTGGAACGGCCACCCGAGTCCGAATGTCGGCGATCTCCGAATTAGATGGTTTCATTCGCATTGATATTTATGATGACCAGGCGAGAGCCTGGTTCATCCGGATGAAGTCTGCTTCCGACGAGACAAAACACCATAAGGAGAAATATGTTTGGTGTTCGCCGACCTGATAAAAGGTCCGGGCAAGAACTGGGTTTAACAACTAAGTCGGGGGGTCCGTTCGAAGTGTCCCCAGTAATGTGGTGAATTTGAGGCGCAATATTGCAACATGGGGTATGTAACATTATATTAAAGTTGAAATATCACAGTTCAATTTCAGACTTACGATCTGAAATGTGAATGTTGGATTATAAATTATTATAATCCACAAGGAAACCCGATTCGGATGTAAATACCGAATCCAAGAGAGAATCTAATAATAAGAGTATTATTAGATCAGCTTTATATTACATGCTTGTATGATAAGTTAGATTTAATTATAGTTATTGACTCTAAACCACTCATAATATATTCACTCTTAAACTTACCGCCTTGCAGCCACGTGTCTTGGTGATATATTTACATTTTAGTTATATAAGGGACTATTTAACCAATTAAATAGCCCGTACCTAAGTTTAATCTTACTTAAAACTATTGAGGAACAAATCACATTTGTTCCTATCCAATATCACGTTTACTCACTTGAACTTTATACGTAAGCCTGTAACAGCTAGCCTGTTACACCTGGTAGCACTTGTTGGTCCGTCCTCTGTTCGTCCCGTTCCGTTAGTTAACCAGCTGGTTTAAGAGCCGCTCGGTTGACATGTCGACGACCAGCGAGCGTCAAGTTGCGCAAGACTTAGTGAGGGAGGCTTTCCTCTCTTTCAACAACGTACCGTGGACGTTGTTGTGGAGATGATGTGGACCATGGGGACCGACATCATCACCATCCTCCAAGGCAAAACCTCGGAGCTTGAGATATCGTAAGCCGTTTTAAACGACTTTATCTGGATTCACATGTGCGCTCCGCGACATTGATGTCGCGGTCGCCACCTTCAACGCATACGGCAAGCGTTGAGGTTGTAAAGGCGCGGATACCGCCCATTACTGGTGAAGGGGATGAACCCCTACGAAGATGGTTCACAGAGGTGGAAGATGCCATCTCTGCGCAGAAGATTGTTGACCCACGTCAAGAAGCTTATTTTGCGACAACATGCCTGGGCGGTCGTGCCAGGGCATGGGCGATGAGTCGCAGATCCACTGATGAATCTGCATCCTGACTTATCAGGAATTAAAAGCTGAGCTTAAACTCAACTTAGAAGCTCCAGAAATCGAACATAGTTGCCGACAAGAGTTCATGAAACTCCAGCTTAGTTTACAAGCTAACGCTTAGTAGATCCAATATTTGCTTTCAAATATTGTGTATGCGCCGACCCCCTGTCATGAAAGTCACTGGCTTCATGAAGGGACTGAATGATGGTCCCGTCAAGCAAAGTCTTTACAGGCATTTGCCAAAGCCTCTGAAGGATGCTATCGACCAAATCATCCGGGAAGAATTTAGCATGCGATCGGCTTCATGGCATGCCGGATTCAGTCGAACGGCTCAACAGCCTTTCAACTTTTTGTTTAACATGCAGCAGCAGCATGTTAGCCAGTTCCCGAACAGACGAAGTTCATATTTCGTCCCACGTCACCAACATCAGCGCCAGAACATGGCGGAGGAGGCCTGGAACCTATGGACCTATCGCTTGGAGTTGCCACGACCCCGAGGCAACCGGAGAATAAGAAGTTTCTTCGCTGCAGTCGATGCGCGAAGATGGATCATTACGCCCCTGAGTACCTCTGGCGCCACGCATTAAGCGGACTGTACAGTCCGGTGATCGGCGACATCAACAGGGGCATCCCTCTGATGATGAAAAAAACGGCAACAACCAGTAGGGGCGGGGTGCCTTACTGGAAAGGTTATCTCACATGCCGACATCGGGAATGTGAGGGTATAATAGTCCCAGACGGGACTATGTCCTGTCAAAAGGTACAGGGTAAAGGGAACTCATCACCCTGGAGGTTAAGCCGCATGGAAACGATGTCCCGATGTGCGCTTTGTTTGACACAGGAGCACCAAACAATTTAGTTAGAACCGATAGTCTAACGTCGTTGGATTTCGTGGAGGTTGATACTCCACGAAGCATGTTGTGAGTCCGATTAGTAACAGGTGCAACCGTGACTATTCCTAAGCGTGTGATTCACACACGCTTTGAGCTGAACGAACTGTCGTTGGAGGATGAATTCATCATTCTCGATTTAGACGACAAATTCAATGTGATCTTGGGCATCTCTTGGATGTCCAAGCATAAACCAACGATCGACTGCGGCGGATCCACATGAACTGATCACCCTGTTAGTATTCCGGTTGTATCAAACAGTACAACCGCAGCGTCAGACAGTCTGGTGGGTAGCGATGGCACCACCAGGTCTAATCTGACACTATCAGCGGATGGACCATCCGCTGATAAGAGTCCAGTGGGACTTATTCACGCAACAGAAGAATCGTTGCGTGTTGGTGATGTGAGCAACACGGGTGACAAACACCCCCGTGTTCAAGTGTCCACGACAGACGACGGTCGTCGTGAAGAAGATTTATCCACGGTGGAAAACACCCACCGTGAGAACGAAGGTGCCAACACGGGTGAAGACAATTCTCGTGTTAGAGATGAAGAACTCACTACTGAGAGCAGTCGTGAGCAAGAAGATTCCATGGTTGGGAGTGGCCACCATGATGGAGACGATCACCGTGTCGCCGAACAGGCAATCGACCAGACAAGCGCATTTGATGGCGGGGACAAGTTCGTCGAGATGATCAACGTCTTGACGCAGTGACCCAGACAGACCGGATTAGCTACCCAGTCTCTAACACTCGGTAATCATCCGAAAGAAGGTTCGAAAGTGATGGCTCTTCCAGCCCTCAGCTGGAAGAATTTTTATAACATCATCGTGCAAATTCTTCACAAATTTTTATTTGTGAAGAATTTGCACGATGATGTTGTGGAAATTCGTTCACGCATATCCACATTGCAAGCGGACGACATTGGGAATGAGACCGCTCCCAATGAACAAACGAAGGTTCAGCGCTTTGAAGCACAGCGTTGGGAGTCACTAAAGGAGAACTCCCCATACTATGAGGTATTTTGGGAATACCTGACGTATTCCTAGAAAAAAATACCATATGAACTCCCTAAGGACAAGAGAACTTGACATGAGATCGACCTCGTGCCAGACACAAAGTACTGTGTCACGCGGCAATGGCCATTATGTTTACCGCGTGACCAGTTCAACGCGATTGACGAGTTATTCGAAACACGTCGCAAGGCGGGACATGTGCGGAAGTCTACCTCACCGCACCCCAGTCGTACCTTTTGTTTTAAGTAGCCCACTGGTGGATGGAGAATCTTTTTTTTTTTCATGCTTTTAACAAGCTGAACGCGGCCACGGTACCGGCTCAAACGCCGATACCGCGAAAGGATGCCATCATCGATGGCATGAACGGGAGCACTGTCTTCAGTGCTCTCGACTTGAGGGATGGATTTTACCTGATCGTAGTGCGTGAGAAGGATATCCCTCTCACGGCGGTAAGCACCCCAAGCGGTATGGTTTGGGAGTTACTTGTGATGCCACAGGGGCTTCGAAATGCCCCTACAACATTCAACAGATTCGTTACGCATCTATTGCGCCTAGTGCGTGAATTCGCACCGAGCGACTTCGACGGTGTACTCATCCATAGCAAGGCTGAACGCAATAATGCAATGTAGACGTTCATAAAGAACATCTACGTCGGGTGTTAGAGCTATGCGTAAGCATAAGCCCTATGTTAACTTGAAGAAGTGCACCTTCGGTGCACCTGAGATACCCGTTCTTGGCTGCGTGGGCAAGAACGGGGTGCGCCCTGACCCAGAGGAGATCAGGGTGATTATTGAATTGCCTACGCCAAACAATGTAACTTCGAAAGTTCCTTGGGTTGGCAACATATTTGCACAAGTACTCGTGGTCTCATTCGACCTCTTTCTCAATTACTTAAGAAAGATGTCGAGTGTTACTGGGATACCCAGAGCCAAGACGCTTTTGATGCAGTCAAGCAGAGCTTGACTGAAGCACCTGTCTTGGCTATAGCCGACAACGATCGACCGTTTCACGTCGTTTGCGACGCGAGCGAATTTGCAATCTGCTGCGCCTTGATGCAGTGCGATCACGATGATTGTGATCACGTAATCCTTTATCAATCGCGTCAGTTGCGCCCAGCCGAGCGCAACTATCCAGTGTATGACAAGGAACTCCTTGCCGTGAAGTATGCACTGGCGAGTTTTGGATCTATCTCCTAGGAGATAGGCATTTTGTGGTTTACGCGGACCATGCGTCGTTACGCACGCCCGTACATTTTCCAAAGAATGGCACCACGGCTGTCATTCTTTGCAGAGTACAACTGTACGGTTGAGTATAAACCCGGAAAGTTGAACCTGATAGCGGATGCGTTATCACGTCGGCCTAATAACGAGACAAACCGTCCGTAGCCGAAGTTATAGGCAATTCGACGCACTGCTCTGTCGTCGTCCCTTGTGCGACAGGTACGACAAGCGTACAAAACAGACGAAGAGACACGTCTGTTGATTGATTACTTAAGTAATCAATCGAATCAGAAGCGTGACAAACTACCAGATTTCCTCCGCGCTTGTGTGCATCGATACCGATTGCACGATGGTCTGCTACTTTACAGCACCGACCAACAAGAAGTTAGTCGCATCATCGTTCCTAACAACGATGATCTCAAACATCAGATAGTATTTGAGTATCATGATGCACCGATCTCCGGGCATCAAGGTCGAGAGAAGACATACGCTTCTCTCGCACGCAATTTCTACTGGCGGAACCAGTACAAATGGGTACGCAAGTACGTACGCGTTTGCGAGATTTGCTAACGCGTAAAGCCTGCGCAGAATGCGCAGGCTCCCCTCTAATCTCTGCCGGTTCCGACAGAGTGTTGGAAGCCCATCTCGATGGACTTCATTTCCCTGCAGACTCCCCTTTAATGTCCGACTTCATTCTGCGCAGGCTCCTCTCTAATCTCTGCCGGATCCGACAGAGGGTTGGAAGTCCATTTCGCTGGACTTTATCTTCGGTCTTTCGCCCGACAACAGTCGAAAGACTGGAATCGTGGTCTTTGTAGACCGATTCAGTAAGATGGTTCATCTTGCTGCAGTGTCAGCAAATGTCATTACCGCACAAACAGCGCGGATATTTGTTGACACGGTCTTCCGTTTGCACGGAATGCCGGAAAACATAGTCTCGGATCAAGATCCGAGATTCACAGGACGTTTCTGGCAAGAAACGTTCTCGTTACTTGGTACGCAGTTAAAGATGTCAACTGCGGATCATCCGGAAACAGATGGGCAAACAGAACGCGTTAACCACGTTCTCGGAGACATGCTACGTTTGTACGCGCATGCCTTCGAACAGTGGAGTGACTTCTTGCCACTCACTGAGTTTGCTATAAGAAACTCGGTGCATACTTCGACAAAAGCATACACCGTTTTACGTGGATACCTTGAGTCATCCCAACTCTACTATGCGGTACGCCCTATCTAAGTGGGGGGGGCGGCGCTCAAATTTTGAGCGAGTCGATGCGCAAGTTTCAACCGCAACTTGCGAGGAACTCGACGAGTCTTCTACTGTAACTACAGTAGAAGCACAGGCAGCTTCAGTTGACACTGAAGCTGCAACTAAAGAATACGTGTCTGTAGCAATGACTGCAGACAACGAGGACAGTCTACCTACTGCTAATAAAGCAGTAGATGATTTCGCATTACAACGTCATGCTGTAATACGCTACGTAAAGGACGCACTTGCCTCTGCTTTTGACAAGCAGAAGTAAAATGCGGACAGAAACGGAAGGAAGAAAACGAACTCCTTTCAGAAAGGCAAATTAGTTTTATTGTCTTCAACTAATTGCCTACAGATGCAATTACAAACTTCCCTACACGAAAATTGCTCCCTAAATTCATTGGTCGCAAGAGATGAGAGGGAATGCCTATGCGTTAGACATTCCAGCGGCCCAGCGTTCTACGTTGGGTCAAGCCTTATCTGTCGTCTCCGTCTTATGACGAGACGCATCCTCACGGCAAATGCCGTGCTTCTTCAATTCTCGCAAAAGAAACTTGTACTCGGTTTCCAACCGATGGTGAGCAGCACGGAGAATGTCAATATCCGCGCTGTTTTGATCGACTCCGCTCCAGCATCGCTTATAGGCGATAAATTCCCAGCGAGCTTACACTCGCTAGACGTCTTTCGGAGGACAACCACGACTAGAGACAACGGATATCTTGGTCCTTCGCCAATCGCTGCGTAAGCGGCGTCATTGCTAGAGTTCGATCTCAGCAGGTGGTGCTGACGCGGAGGCTTCGTTCGTGGTATCAACGGTGTCCTTTAGAGCGCCGCCGCGTGTCTCGACCACGATGTCTTGGTTCTTGGTCGTAATGTTTGGTTTGTAAACATTTGATTGTGTGAACAATAAGTGCCACCCATCGATTGGCCAATACTAAAAAAATATTGGTCAACCACCTTAAGTGTGTGTGTGGGGGGGTGATGTATTGGGGTACCATTACATAGGTAATATTTAAGTTGAAATATCACAGTTCAATTTCAGACTTACGATCTGAAATGTGAATATTGGATTATAAATTATTATAATCCACAAGGAGACCCGATTCGGATGTATATACCGAATCCAAGAGGGGATCTAATAATAAGAGTATTATTAGATCAGCTTTATATTACATGCTTGTATGATAAGTTAGATTTAATTATAGTTATTGACTCTAAACCACTCATAATATATTCACTCTTAAACTTACCGCCTTGCAGCCACGTGTCTTGGTGATATATTTACATTTTAGTTATATAAGGGACTATTTAACCAATTAAATTGCCCGCGCTTAAGTTTAATCTTACTTAAACTATTGAGGAACAAATCACATTTGTTTCTATCCAATTGCACGCTTCCTCACTTGCAGTTCATAGAGTGTAAGCCTGTAACAGCTAGCTGTCACAGGCTTACACTGTATAAATTGCTATATCGGTGGCAAGGCAATACTACCACATGAAGAAAGGGTCGGATGAAACACTGATCAAGCACCTCCACCGTCTAAATGGGGCTGGTTTTAGGGCTAAAATGCCGATCAAAGGACCCCAAGCATGACGACATGGCTCGCTATCACGTTCATCTGTACTTTGGACCATCATGACATGTCCGAACAGTTGACGCTACTCCGAATAAAAGCAGCCGAGCTGAAACAGACACGGCAGACGTTACAACGTGCCAAGGTCGAGAACCGATGGTCGAAATGGGATCGAACAGCTACAGATCGAAGCCCCACCCCGACATGTCAAGACGTTTGCGGCCCGACCGATTGGAGCGGTCAGGACGATTGCAGTCGAGTCGGATAGTGCCGGATTCGAGAAATAGAGCAGCCAATCGAGTCTGATCTCTGACGAAGAGCAGTACAGTCATATCTTCACGGCCGAAACCGTGCCCCGACCGAGATGACGGGTGCCGATGGCCGGAAGTGAAGTGGTAACCAGCCTGACCCGACCGACCTTGTCGGAAATGTGTTTGTTTACTACGGGCCGACCAAACATAATGATCGCGATTGTAAAAAAAAAAACAAATAATATGTGGAAAGCGCGATCGGAAAGGTCACCCTTCTAATCATTTTGTTGTGTGTGTAAGACCTGTGAGAAGATCTGTGAGGCTGGTTCGAAGAATTTTTCAACCAGAAGAGGAAGTGGTACGTTCCGACCAAACATGTCGGCATGCTCCCACCTGACGTCAAAACGAAGCTAAACTATATCGCTCGCCAGGTTGGAATCTCGTTCGAGCCGAGCGGTTTACGCTCAGCATTAATGCATACGTCGGTAACAGAGATAAGTACGAGGAAAAGCGACTTCCGACATTACGTATTTCAGCTTCAAGTTGTGCTGATTGGTGTCCGTTTCATAGCCTCATAGTGGATGAATATTCCCAATCGAACGTCATTATGGAGCTGGACCTATTGCCCGGTGAATAGCGTGGACATTGGAAGTATCATTCTCCCGACAAATGGCTTAAACATGGTAAAGCCAATGGAAAAATAATAACGAAAAATCTACTATATTATTTGACGCTGGGGCCAAAGTCTCAATTATCGACTCCGCCTTTGCTCGTAAGGTTGGATGTCGTATAGACGATACTCAGAGGAAAGAATGAGTCGGGATCGGTGAAAGTTCTTACATGACGGAATGGCCGATCACGTGTCAAGATTCCCTTGGTCGGTTCCCTGGTCTACTATTTAATGCTTGAGTCGGCCGGCGACCCGGTCAGGATGCCATACTGGGGATGGATTTTACGGGTCCGGTTGGTTTGCGACTCGACCTTTCCAATGGAGCCCTGCCCCTGCCGGACGAAGTACAGATATAACTATCTAGTTGAAGCCCGTTGTACGGTATTCGTACACAAATGGTAAAGATGGGTCAGTACGAAAATGTTCCGGTCGCCATATCAGTCGATGTAACGATTTGATCGGCCAATCGGCAACAGTAACTCGTGGCGAATGATGGGTCTCGTCTTTTATCAAGGGGATCGGCAAATCACGTTATATTAGAATTACATATAATTTTGATCGGTCACTGATGGTTCACGAGGACATGTCAATAGGGATGTGATTGCCTGAGGGAAAAGTACCCATACAAATGCGGTATGTTTCGATTGAGTCCTGGAGATATACTAAGTGGCAGAACCTGGTGTACCAAGATACTACCGACCCGATCAGTAAGGAGGAGTCGGTAGGCGGAGATACCTCACCATTGGTAGACAAGTCAGAATATACCACTCCTGGCCAGGAAATCATCTTCAAGGTCGACCTGTCAAAATCGTGTCGAGGAAAGTCCGAAGATCGTGAATGTTGTCACGGTCGGACCACATGTGGTCTTCCCAAAGTCGACCTGATCACCGATCGGAAAAGTGTCAAAGCTGATCGGGTAGAGGAGGTTGAGCCAAAGGGATACGATCCGCGGTGGCGATTGAAAACGAAACGAAATTGGAAGCGGACCGGACGGATGACTCGTCTAGGTCAGCCCCGGGTCAGGTCGGACTCAAGTAAAAAGATCCGGAGGACGGTCTAGTGTGTATCCATGAAGGTGGTGACCAGTATATCGACGATATCGAAAATCAGATGGCTGTTCTACCAGAGATATCACCTAATGTGCCGGAAGTTACCATGGATGAAATGCATCTGTTGATCAGGAAGGGCAATGCCCTACCTCCCGCTGCGTACGGAGCTGTTTGCGACATTGATGGGGGGGGGGCGCTAAGCAATTGCCGTAGGGGTGCCACAATATCGGAAAAAGTTATCTGACCTGACCAAGGACGTCGATCATTGCTTCCTTTTAACTTGGGCAGTATCACACGTTCCTTCAGTACCCTTGAAAGGGTTTCCTCTACTTTGATCCTTAAATCTTTATCATCGTCAGAGGACTCGCGGTGATATCCAGGGTCACCAAGAGATCTGGGCACGCGCACCATTGTGGTGTAGTCGCTCTCCGAAATTCTTTCAAAGGTGCGAACACCACGGCGGTGTGTGTGTGTGACTGACTGTCGGAGGGGTTACTCCGTCCATCCTGGTCTTGGTCCGAACTAGCATCAAGCTGGATTGACCGATCACTTCCATCACCTTGGCTGTGATGACTGGGATGATCCATTTTGGGTAAGCCCACCTTGTGTACGCTCTACTGGTGGACCCTAGGGCGAAAAGTTAAAAGCCGGTTAAGGCAGGTGGACGAGGGTTAGGACTAGATTTGCTTCTGGGCGGAAATCTTCACCGGGGTGGGGACTGGCGTTATACTTGATTTCAGTATAACTCAAACGCTGTACAAGATTACTTAATCGGCCAACCAGCCAAAGATAATAAAGGGGTTACTCCAGTCTTACGCGTAGTCAGGAAATCCAAACAATACTCCACGATATTCCACAGTAAGCCAAAACTTCACCGTCTTTTCCAATACATCTTAACGGTGTTCCAAACACGGGCGACTTGAGTTAGTATAGAGTTTTTCAGATGACTCCCGGTCAGGGGACTTCCGGTGGGCTCCTTTTAACATTCCCCGGGCAAACCAATAACAACTAGAGGAGACTTTGTTAACCCTCTGCTGTGGACGAATGGTAACTTGGGGCTTAGAAAGAGAAACGTATACTGATATTTATCCCTTAATTCAATATGAACCTATGATGCACCTTACCCGAAATAGCGCGGCCAGAACGCTTGTGTATCTCACTCGGGATAGCGCGGCTAGCCTGACCTGGATGCTTGTGTACCGTACCCAAAATAGAAGGGGCAACCTGGATGGTCATTCATACCGACCTGGACGGGACCAGGGTGACCCGGCCCTCGTCTCCAATATTTTCTTATTGGCCACCCGTTTAGTTGTCGGGGCTTTGCCTGGCTGCCACAGAGATATGACCTCCGTGGAGCCTCGCATCCTCTCATGACCGTCCGCAGCCACCATCGACCGCCTTCTAGCCAAACTTAATCCGGCCGATAGATTCCGAGCAATCTGGCCAACCTGACCCAACATGCCTGGACCACTTCTTCTTGGCCTCTGTTTCGCATCCATGTGCGGGCCCGGCTCCAATGCTGACCCGCCGTCGAGCTCCAATCCTGACTCGCCGTCCGGCTCCAATGCTAACCCGCCGTCCGGCTGTTGATTCATCCCGGAACCGTTTCACCACAAAGTGAAGCCGATTCAAAAACAAAACCGAAGTTCTTGGAGGAACCCGGATTCCCACTGGCCTGAATGACCAATTATCGGAGGGTGTAATGGGGTACCATTACATAAGCAATATTTCAGTGTAAATACGAAAGCTCAATTTCAAACTCACTGTCTGAAATGTGCATATTGGATTATAGGTTATTATAACCCACAAGGAAATTCAATTCGGATGTAAATACCGGATCCAAGAGGGGCTCTAGTAATTTGAGTATTATTAGATCAGTTTTATGTTTGTATGATTTGTTAAGATTTAATTATAGTAATTTGCTCTGAACCACTCACAATATATTCACTCTTAAAACTTAACTTAACCACGCGTCTTTGTTGTATATTCACAAATATAACTAAAACTTAACCACGTGTCTTTGTTGTATATTCACAAATATAACTAAATGGCGTTTTACTCTATTTAATAGTCTGCTCCTAAGCTTAATACTAATTAAACTATCGAGGAACAAATCACATTTGTTCCTACTCTAATTACACGCTTCCTCACCTGCAATTTTACAGTGTAAGCCTGTAACAACTAGCCTGTAACAGAGAGGGTACTCCGCGAATCCTGGTCGAACTCTTGATCAAACAGATCACCGCTAGGGCGATCGACCCAATCATCCCAGTCTTTCTACCGATAATCTTGAGCGACCGAATCCATTTAAGTTTTATCTCACCTTGTGTACCCACTGATTTAGGGTGGCTACACTCACTCGGGTGGACTCTAGATGAAAGCGACTTTCCCGAACAGGTCATTTCTTTGAGACGGGATTGTTCTCCAGTGGAAATCTCACTGGAGGCCTGGTATTTTAGTTAAATACCGTATAAGTCGGGTTGTGCTTTTTGGACCAACCAGAACAGCCAATAACGAGAAACCAATAATCAATAACCACTAAGAGATACGTAATTCCACGATATAATCACGATCTTCCACAGGAAATCCACTTAGTTATCTCCACAAACCTTTCCAATCAATTAGCGTGTTCAAAACACGTGGACGTGAGGGATGAGAACAGAATAGTCCTATACAATCCCGTCGGGGGACTTCCGGTGAGCCAAAGTGCGTCAGTACGCGTCTCGACCGGGAATAAGTTGAGCTACAGGGGACTTTGTTTAACTCTTTTCTCCCGGTGACCGAGGAGCGTCAGTTTGTTTAGGGGTAAATTCAATCCTATTCTTTAAAACATAAAAACCAATACTAAATGTACCGTACACCAACCTATGTGACTTACCCAATACTTCGAACTTAGTCATCCTGTCGTATGATTGGCCGATATTTCCTTGGACCGATCTTCACAATAACCCGGCATCTTTGCTATCTTCGTGGTCTTTCTTGGGCGGGTCATCCTTGTCTGGTAGGCCAATTTATCTTTAATCACATCAGTCCCCCTATTTCGGTCAGCTGGTCAGAACGTTTGCTCGGTCATCAAACACCCGATCGGCCGACCGTCGGTCCTCCTAGCCGTAATAACATGTTATCCAACAATCATCCACTTTCTTCGGCCACATCGACCCATCAGTGTTCGTAATTGTACCAAATCTTCAAGTTACCCGATCGGCGCGGTAGGTCGGTCGGTCGTCACGGGCGACCGTACATAGTAACTGGTGCTGTAATTTAGCCAATCAGCGTAACGGTGTGGGCTACTCATATTTAAATTTTAAATCCACTTTACCACAAAACTGTCCCACTTGATCCGACTTTTACGGTAGTTTTTCGTGGAAGGACATGAGTAAGAGGCAAGATTTTCTTATTTAATATATTGTGTTTTGTAACATTGTGTATAAATTGTAGTAGCAGTTTAAGTGCAAACTTGCTCTTTGCGCGGCGAATTGCGAAATGTATGACCCTCGTACGTATTGAGTTGACTTATTCGAATTCCTTTTATTACTTTCAAATTCTAATAATTTGTTTAATCTTTCAGTTTCCGATTCGGCGGCAACTTCTAGGTCGGTATATGTTCTCCATTGCGTCCTTGTTTATAAGACTCCATCAAGGACACCTCTGAATCAATGCGGAAACACTTGGCATTGG